>WYDF02279776.1:0-17223 GCA_009867245.2 Adranes taylori | reverse complement strand
CCTACATCGTTTCTTCGTTATTTGAATGCGAATAATGGTTGGGCCTTATTTGAAACTTTACCGTATGGTGACTTGAAATTTCTAATCATGATGAAATTGAAAATTTGGATATAATGAACGATTCTCCGGATTCCTCAGGATACATCTTGGAAATTGATGTTGAATATCCAAAAGAAATACATGGTTATATTAACGATTTGTCGTTCCTTGCTGAGACAATGGTTCCACCTATATCGAAATTTGAACAGTCAAAACAGATTCCCAATCTTCAGAAAATTCATAGAGTTTTACGTTTCAAACCATTGAAATGGTTAGAATAACACATTTCATTGAATACAACTATGCGTCAGGCTGCTGCAAATAGTTTCCAGAAAGATTTTATAAACTCATGAATAACGCGATTATTGGCAAACTTATTTAAAATATTGATAAACGTAAAGATATCCGACTTGGAAGATCATAGGAAGATGAAAGTCATTATCCTGGAGCTCGCAGTCTAATCTATAAATTGAATTTTCGGCACATGTCAATTTTTCTCGAAGAACTTGTTGCAATCCATTTATTTACAGTCAAGTACTTTTATGATAAACCAATTTATATTGGATATGCCGTATTAGAACATTCAAAAAGGCTCATGTACGATTGCTTTTACAAATTTATTAAACCCATGTATGGATCCAAAGTAAACCTTTGTTAGATGGATACTGATTCATTCACGTTGCATATTCAGACCGATAATCTATATAATGATACGACGTTAAACATTGACGTTTCGGTAATTCCAAATTTTCTCAAACCAATCTTTACCAAATTCCGGTCCTTATTAAGTCAGTTCCTGGTCTCATGAAAGACGAATATAAAGGAACTTTAATGTATGAATTTTTAGGTTTAAAATCTAAGATGTATTGTCAAATTGATGAAACATCTGTCACGAAAAAAGATAAAGGGATTAAAAATTAACTTTTTTTAACTCAATTAACTTTTGGATCCATTAACCACGGTATTTTTACTCAGACTCGAAATAAATTTGCCCTGTCTCCGTATGACGACAAACGATACATTTGTGATAATGTGATCTCGATTTTAGCTTCGGCACAATTCAATATTCCACGTTCTACTTTATCTGAGACCCCAATCGATGAACTAGATCGTCAAGAAGAAGAAACTTTTACATTTTATTGTATTATATTTCATTAATACTATATTGTATTATATTTAATGTATTTTAAATATTATATTTGTAAAATAAATATGTATTACTGTATTTTATTGTTTTATATTTAATGTATTGTAAATATTATATATTGTAGAATAAATATGAGTTATTATATTTCATTGTTTTATTTATTTGCCTATCCTTTGATCTTTATTTGATTAAAATTGGATTAGAAGATATCTGAAAACATTATAGTTAAGACATAGGTTTTTTCGAAAAATGTACACCCCTGTACATGATTTTTATATCGATTCATATTTATAGTTCCTTTTTGTTTTAAATCTAGTGACAAATCTAGTTACTTTCTGATTTAATTCTAATGACAAATCTAGTTATTTTTTAGACCCCAAATTTAAATTTCGCACCAAATTTGGTTTTCGGAAAATTTTGGTACACCCCTGTACATTCATTTTATAGTTACAAATCTAGTTATTTTTGTTTTAAATCTTGATATATTTTGACAACCGGAAATGCTACGTCGTCCGCCATATTTAATTTTAAATGACAGCTGTCAATTAACTGCCAATTACGTCATCAGCTCCATATTGATTTTTCGTTTAGAACGCGTTGGGATAGGTCTTGGCGATGCGTTATAATCCGCTATCTCTTACTACTAAAGTCTCTTTAAATCGCGAATTAAATGAATTAAATATATAGGATTTGGGAACCATATATTGGGTTGAACTAATAATAAGTATAAAACACATTTATTGTTTAAAAGATGTGAGCACGCTTTCGTTCACGCATAATGTATAGCAGCGAATTATATTCCATAACAGACACACGATACCTATGTTTATGTTATATTACATTTTTCATATATATGATAAATAAATAAGAGTGTATCAGTTCGATCAAATATATATAAACAAATAAGATTTATACTGCCGCTGGAAGTATGGCGAATTTTCCGTTACAAGATAAACAAACATGACTTCTGCTACTGCTATGTAGGAGCATTAATTAAACTTATTTTGCTATACCGCGATTATTGTTATGAGTAAATACATCTCTCAGCGTACGTAGAGAGTAATGGAATTAAATTGAACGCCTATAGCATGTTGTGTATACGCATTATATAGAACGCATGGAACAGTGCTGAGCAAGTGAGTGCATGTATGTCCACTTGTATCATATTCCATTGCTGAATAGTGCAAGTATCATACATTACTGTTCCTTCAAAATATATTTGAAGATGAGAAGCGTTCGGAAGATGCATACATATATCGCTGTTGCTTGATCTGTTGGCACACACATTATATACCACCGTGTGGTTATGCGTAAACTACTGCTGTTGCACTGAACTTAATGGAAGACCGTAGCGGATAGTAAATGAATGAATGATTGAGTACACATTGACGCTTTGAACTTTCATATCGTACAACGGTATCATAGTTGTGTGTTGGCTTTCGCCTATAAATAGTGGGATTTTTAATTTGATAGTTGTTTTCCTGATTCGGGTTAAAGCAAGATCAACAACAATAGCAGCCAATAACAGCCAAAGTCGACAACGAGAAGAGCACCAGCAGCAGGTCCAGCGCTACAGTTGCCGGCGATTTTAATGCGTTTGGTAAGCAACTTTATTTACCGTCCATTGCTATATAGTTTGAATGTATGTTCAATAGCTTTGTTTCACCTTCTACCTTCCCGCCAACCTATTTCCCATTCACTGGAGCATATAATACTAACTTGCGCGTACGGGGTTAGTTTTAGTTGCTCAGCAGCAACTGGCGTTCACGGGATGTTATTGTAAGTGATAGTCATTACTATTCCTTTCACTGAAGTGAATAACGGTGACTTGCGTTAATGGGGTCAGTTTATATTATTCAGCAAACAAAGCACTTGCGTTACACTGGGTATTACTGAACTATAGTTTACTCCTAAGATTCTTACCTTTTCCGTTACACATATCGTGCATTTAAATTCAGCTCCGCCTTGCCAATTGTATTATTGACTATTTGTACATGCTTTTCGCATTAGTACCTATTTATTATTTATATTAATACTTTATTATTGGAAAATGATTTTCATGCACAGCGTTTCTTTTGTTTTGTAATGATTATTATCATACATTTGTAACATTTTATTTGCACCGCTTGAATATTGTTTTGATAGAATTGTTATTGTTTATTTGCTAATTCTCATAATCGCGTCATTAATTTAATTTGAAATTTATTCATTGACATTTAAGTTGTACATTTATATTTCTTTCTTTGTTTAAATTATCTCGAAGATGAATATACCTTATTTTGTTAAACCGTTCAAAGCTGTTTTATTAATCAGCAGTTAGAATTTTTATTCAACTGCCCACAACAACTGGATTATTCATATACTCGTAGCTACTTGTGCCCTCACTATGTCACTGAGCACCGGAGGCAACAAGAAGATCAAATTCCAGCGTGCGGTCTCACGTTAAACTGACTCGGCGTCTGAGAACACATACTTCAGAAGGCTCTTATATTCTATAATAATTAAGATATTTGTTTGCGCCATCTTCCATCAGTTGCTAGGACTCTACGTTACAGCTGCGCGATTGAAAGTCTGCCACACAGTTCAAAAACAAAATTTATGATACCTTGATGCATGGCTGAATATTGACTGAAACTTCAAGAAAGATAGCAAATTTTGCATTGAATTAGCTAGAAGCCTCTTTCAGAAATTGAAGGCACTGTTCAGCAGTCGACAAATTAATTTGAAATGAAGGAGTTCTTAAAAAACTGCTACTCACCATCAAATGACGAAAAACTGCATATTTTGGGTATGTAGTTCGTAGCCCTAAATACCAACTTCTACATCAAATTGTAGAGGGTAAAATAGATAGTAGAAGTGGCATAGGTAGAAAACAGTTATCATGGGTCAGGAATATCAGAGACTAGACTGGAATAACATCCGCAGAGAGGCTAGATCATCTGACGGCCAACAGAGAAGAGTAATCAAATATAATTGCAAATATTGTATAATTTATACCATTTAAATTTATGTAGCAAATAAAGTACATGTGATCTCTTACATCCTATGAAGGATCGCATTCAAGAAAGAGAAAGAATGACATAACAGTTGTTAGCATATATTATACTCTGAGAGTTAATTAAATACTTGTACCAAAAAATGTACTTCAAATTTCTTTGTTTCCATAATTGTTTTGGTGTAATTTAACATTTTTGGTTTGAAATTCTCCAGCATGTATGAAACATTTCGTAAGAAGATTAAATTAATTTTACGTTTATATTAATTATATATACATTTAAAAACTAACTAGAATAGTTTAAATAACTTACCCTGAAATTCTTTTCTTGCTGCTGAAACTGAAGTAACGATATTTGCAACATGGCCTAATACTGTCGCGAATAGCATCAATCCGAACAACAATTGTAATATCACGAATAAATATTCACCTTTGTTCCGCGGTCGCGGTAAATCACCTATAGTCGTTAACGCTAATGTACACCAATAATAACTTTGCAAATATTGTTTCACAACATCCGCACTCTCAGCGTCACTATACACCCAATTCTTCGAACCGAATCCATTGTTTTTATGAATTATATGGAACAGACAGCCATTCCAATGGAAGATCACTAAGAGGTAATGTACCAAACTGACCGATCGAAATAGGTTCGGATAGTTGGTGTGACGTTCGGTACGGTCCATGAAGGCCCAAAAACGGTAGATTTTCACAAGACGAAACGAACGCAATATTGAATTAAAACCTAAACGCAAGAAACAATATTAAAATATAAACGTATAGTAAAATAATTCATCCTTTTGAAGATGCTTTTTAGAGATTAGAATATTCTTTATGTGTGTGAGATTATAACATTTTTAAATATTGCGACTTTAATCATTTGTCAGCTCTTGCCTTTTTAACATATAATTGGCTGACCCTAGGGTGTATTAAAAAATGGGCAAGCTGAGCGGATTCAGATTGGAATCAAGAAAGTTTGTTCTCTTACTTACGCGGATGACATCGTATGTATGGCGAGTGACAGAGAGGAAATGATTGGGAGCTTGAAAGGATATATGGATAGAAGGGGTTTAGAAGTAAATGTTGACAAAACGAAAATTATGGTATGTAAGAAGGGAGGGAGAGATTGCAGCAAATATCTATTCAAGTTTGGGGATAAGGGGATAGATTACGTGAAGAAGTTTAAATAGTTAGGTTTTGTTTTGTCTCAAAATGGTTCATACAAGGAACATAGAGAAATGATGTCCAAGAAGGCAATGAGGGTGATTACGAGAATAAGGATGATTTGGGTGAGTAAATATGGGGTTTCAGTGGGAATGACATTGAGGATAATGGATGTATGCGTAAAAACTATAATGATGAATGGAGCTGAGGTGTAAGCCGTGAAAGAAAGAGAGAGAATGAAAATAATGCTACATGGATGTATAAAAAGAATGTTGAGTTTAGATAGAAACAGTAAGAATGAGATAGTTATACAGGAAATTATAAAATAAATGGAGTGAAAAGAATGGTGGGATTTGGGGAAAAAGTAATGAGGGCGGCAGAGAGGAGGTTGCTGAAAGTAGTATATACGGAAGGGATGATGAATCCAGAATAGGACGGGGGTGAGAACTTATGGACTGAAAGGAGGAAAAAATTAAATTAGAGGATTGGATGGCCGACGAGTAGGTGGTATGAAAAAATAATTGGTGGTGGGGATATTGTGGGGGAATTTACTGAAAGGATAATTGCAGACCTAGATGGATTACAGATGAGGAGGAGATGGGTAGGTAATTGAAATCAGGGATAAGCATGGAGGAAAAAAGTATAATTGCTAGATTCAGATGTGGAAGTTTTGAAAGGGTGAATAAGCACTGGATGAACGAAGATGATACAGTGTGTAGAATATGTAGAAAAAATTAGGGGAATTGGACCCATTGGATGAATGAATGTGAAGAGTTTGAATGGAGTGCGAATGAGAAAGCTATGGGGGAAAACTGAAGAGTTTGCTTGGGAAAGGAAGGGAAAGGTATCGGGATCATGAAGAGAATATTTGCTGAGATTATTAAATATAAGTAAATGCTCGAGAAGTTTAGAATACTAAAATTAGTAGTGATTAGGGAGTTAGGAAGTAGAATGGGGAGAAATGTGTGGAATTCAATAAACCATGGAATAAACGGGGGGTGGAAGGGGGCGGGGGCAGAACGGGATTGTGAAATGTAGATAAGGGGATGTAGCCTGATTTTACAGGATAAGGATAAGTAGCCTGATTTTACAGGATAAGGGCTTGGCCTTCCCTGATTCCTGGATGTAATGAATATGAGCATTAATATTTTTTTTCTTTTTTATGTTATACGATTATTGATAAATGTATTGTTAATATTTTAATAATCATTTGTCTATTACTGTTTTGAGTTTATCAGTCTTAATCTTAGTCTCAGATGTCAGTTCTTTGTTCTTAGTTCTTAGTTCTTTTTTGGTACACAGGAAAAGGGTAATTCTACAAGAGAACAATAGATAGTGTTTGGAACGTCTTAAGAATATAACTTCGTGTGAATAATGTAATTTTAAACGCCACTATGATTCAAACCACGAAAACAATATTTATGATACACGTTTTCCATATTACACGTGAAGAAGTTAAGAAAGCAATAGATTTATAAAACAACAATGTAACAAAATATTGAAAAAAAAGCAAGGGGATGGATATTTGTTTGGAAATTGCAAAAGCAAAAAACAATGGAATGGAGAATTGACTAGAAAATGTGCGTCATAAATGACACAGGTTGAAGGCGCAAGTATTGCCAAGTACGAAAATATAATGGGTTGAATTAAATTTTATTTGCTAGAAGCAGGTTACCCTTAGCTTTATAAATTATATTTCAAAAATTTTTAAATGCATTCAAATTGTATTATATTTAAACAGTTCGGTAAAGTTCTAAATATCTAAGCACACATGTTCAACAAAAATTGCACCTGCATCCGGTTTGTCATCGAATGACTTTCCGTAGTTGCATTAGGAGACTCGCCTAGCGAATATTCTGGGATGTCTATAAAAGATCACTTAGGGCGTTGGATTTCCCATTAAAAATTAGTTTGTCATAGAGTTAAGTAGGTCGTGATTCAAGTCGTTAGATTAAAAATCGCCAATTTAAAATATAACTTACCCCCGTTGCTACCCATTAACAACGGGAGGCGACAGTGGTATTACTCAAAGGATCAAGTACCTGAGATATTATTTAAACTCAACAGGAGTTAAATTAAGGAGAACATTTTAATTTAATAAAATATAATGGTTAACAGAATATAAGGTTCAGGCATGTTTACCAAAATAATTAGATCGTTAGTTATTGAAGAAAACAATTAAATATGTAATTATTATTTAAACATTCAAATTAAATTAATTGAATAAATCTAATGCATAGTAAATAAAACAAACTAAAACATTTAAATCTTTTGACGGGCCTTTGCATCAAATAATAATTAAGTAATTTAATAAAAAGTCTTACATTTGAATCTCAGTCGGCACTGCCACGATCAGGGGCTCTTATTAAGTTATACTTTGAGACCATTAAGACAAACTATGGTCTGAAACCTATTTCTACGCATACTGTTTGAAACTAGAATAGTTTTCACATCATCAGATTCATCAGATTCTTCCTAATATATGCACCTTCTAGAATTGACATCGTATCCACTAAGTAGTAAAATCCCAATAAAGAGTTTCAGCTCATCAACGTTAAATTTTAGTTTCGTACATTTTTATACAGCATAACAAACGATCTCTTTTACAATATGTGTAATGACTTTCTGGTTAAAAAAGAATTCAAATATTTGAAGAGGAGTCGTGAATAAAATGTAGGTAGGTTCTAACTAATTCTAGACCTTAGTAAATTGAAATCTGGCAAATCAATTTTCCTCCACTGTTGCCGGCACCTAACAGATGTCTCATTGCATTTCCCTGTAATTAGTATAAGAGTGATACACTCAATTTCCGGAGGATGTATAAACCCATTAGTCTGATTATCGCTTATTTCTAACATCGCCGTCCTGTCCATGTATTACAACAACAGCTTCAGAACGTAGCTGTGCAGGATTCAAAATATTAAATGTTCCACCAGAATCTTCATCGGCACTATCTTCATCCGTCATTTCCTTAGTATTTGGTGGAGCTAGTAAGTATCGGCACTGTTTGCATTTTGCATGATTTTTGTCTCTTCTAACATAGCCATTATTCTATGCGCCCTGGATCTATAAACCTTAGTCGATGTCGCGCGCATGTATATCTTTGGAGGGTGACATTTTCAGTAAAACATTGTGCTCTGAAAGAATAAGTTTCGGCTGTAATCCTCTATAGTAAACCTGTTAATGCCCGGTGTTGCAAAGACGCAATGAAAATTTTACGATAATTGCTACCCTAAATGATAAAATATCAGTACTTACATTGTAGGGGCACTTTACTTAACCTTTCATCAAAGAGTATTAACTATATACTTTATTATAATAAAATAAACAATGGTCGATATTAGGATGAAATACATGTGGACATAAGCCGGCCGCACTCTAAAATACATGTCATACACTAAGTCCACGCCATGCTGGATTTTATCATGGCTATCCACATATTTTACAATAGGAAACTTAAGAGAACTGTAAGGAAACAGAAACAAATTGTTTTGTTAGAACCAAGTTGACTTTCGAGGGTATATTTGGGACCACGTCAATTACAAGGTGGTATTACGAAAACGCAACATTGAGTATTAATGGGTTAAATTGTTCAGTGTTGCACTGTACCGTCTATTGGAAGAGATTATTTGGTATTTCACTACAACTAAAAGAGGTAATAGACAGAACATTCAAAATTATAACTCTAATTCATTATCGAAGCTCTTGTCACCCATACAGAAAATGTTAGACAAACTGATCACGGAGGCTAACAAAAACCAAACAATGAAAAACCAAACATAAAACTAAAACACTTTCTCGTATTAAAGGATGGGTGAAAAACTTTGCTTCTCTATTTTGATGCGTAATTATTTTCTCAAGTATCCTATCCTTCCTTCCTGTTTTATTTCCCTTTAGTCCTTACTATTATCCTCAACCCACTCTCTTTATGTCCCAAACTAGTCCTCATATTCTCAGTCAAACTCCATTTCAACCCTACAAATCTCCTTACCCATTGTTCCCATCTGGCCTCCCTTTTACAACAAAAAAATCATAAATACAGTATATTTTACAACTTACAGTATATTATACAACTTACAGTATTATAAATACAACTTACCTATCGATAAATAAAGAAAATCTAGAGGCAACAGACAAAGACAGTCGATATAAAATGTTGTCGAGTTCATATAATGATGCCTCAATTTAGTTGAATCAGTTTGTAGAACACCATCTTCTAAATATCCAGTCCGAAAGTGAAACATTATATCGATCAGGTATAAAAAATCAGAAAAATAGTCCAGACAAAACCACACGAGTATCGACTCTCCTGAAACAAATAAGTTTTCTCTTATTTCACCCTTAAATGAAATATTCTTTATGTTCTTTAAGGTCAGCATCATTCAGACTTGCATGTATACACAAACAATTAATTAAGTTTCGTAGGAGTTACAATAAACTTTTTAGTTATAATAATATAACTTTTATTGATATAATTCTGTTATAATTCAATTACATGAAAACCCAACAATATGGCTAATACTAATAATTCAAGAATACTAGTGGCTTGAATTCAAGAATACTTGTGGATATCTCTGTGTTGGTAGAAGGCATTTAATAATATCAGGGATTCCTGCTCGCATGTGTTTATTAATCTTTTACCGTTATCGTTTACTGTATCTTCACTGAAACGTCCCTCTACTATGCCATTGTTCTTGGATCCGGTCCTTACGTTAAAGTCTCCAAGGATGAATAGTCTTTACCTATGGGTAATCCGATCACCCCCCCCCCCTCCTATCCTCCCAAAATACTATAATGTATATAAATTATATAAAAATATACAAGTTGTATAAAAGCAAAGCAAAATCATAATCCCCCACACTTATTAAAATAAACGCAATAACCATATCCCACAATCACTTCAGTAAGCAATACAATCTAGAATGGTAGGTCTAAGTAATTCTTTTTCTAACAAGATCCACTATTCGCAGTTGCTCTCTCATAGCCCGTCATTCTTCCCTTTATTTTTTTTATTTCTTTTATAATTTTCCTCAATATTTCAACTTAGACACACTCCAATTCTCAGCTTCTCCTCTATCACTCTCATTCCATTCTATTTCTTTACATTCTTTCACTCAATATTCCCATCTTTCTTCTCCATAAAACAAATTCTACACATTGTTTCTCATTCATCCATCCATTACCGATTCCTACTCTCCTCGCTTCCACGCCTAAATCGCGTTATCATTTTGTTCTCTTCTATACTGTATCTCGATTTTAAGTACTCAGGTATACCACCTTGAATCATTATTCATTTATTCTTTTTTCTTGTACCTGCTCATCGTTATTCTTTCATTCCTCTCTTGATTTTTCACATCCTTCAATCTCTCCTACACCTTATACACCATGCCCATTCGATTCTTTAACATTCCATGTGATCTATTCATCGACCATCCTATTCTTTCATATGCTTTTTTTCTTCTCATATAACTATCATTACTCCCTACAATATATCTCCCCTCATTCAATTCTACCGACTGCACTCTGTTTACCAATCTGTCACTCTCATCCGTACACACTTTCATCTCAAACTTTACCATTTTTTTTAATCAATCCACCCAATATTTATACCTATCCAACTCCAGCAAGACAATCTCGAAAGGTGTGGATTTTTCAACCCCTATTATTCTTTTCAGAAAACCTACTTATTTTATTTTATCGTGGAAATATATAAAATCTTATAATATTTCCACTTCCTTTTTGTCACATACAACTCACACTTCCACCACAGAGACAATATTTTTAACCCATGCATCCAAAATATTTGTTCTCATTTTCACTGATTCTCCAAACTTGCTTTCCCATACGAGATATGTATTCTTATCATAGCCATCCTGCTGTTTCTTGCCACTATCTTAACAGCTTCTTTTCATGTTTCATTGTGCGCCATAATACTTTTAATGTATCCCAAATATGATCGTGTTCTACCATTTCGATCATTTTTCTTCCTACTTCAAATAAATCTTCCTTGCTGTCACGCCATCCGCCATCCATTCTTACATACCATCATCTTTAACTTCTCCACATTGAATTCTAATCCGTTTCTATCCATGTACCTTTTCATTCGTCATATCAGATTCATCATTTCATCCCTACTACCTGCAATAGATACAATATCGTCGGCGTAACTTATTGATCATAAGCTTCAGCGTTACTATTTTGTCTGTAGTCCATCTATTTCTAACAAAGCCTGTTTGCGTCTTTGATAGTCTTCCCTTCTCCTTCATCTCTTTTTCCAGCTTTATATTCATTATACTCGCAATATACCTCTACCATCCATTCATCATACTCACCCCCCTATAACTTTACACACACTTCTTATTCCCTCATTTATACACCGGTAAAATTTCCTCCTGTTTTCATTCCTCCGGTATTCTTTTTATCCATGTTATTCTTCATTTATACCCCTGGTCACAGCTTCTAAGCACGCTCATTTCTCTCCCATATTTAGATTCGCACCCTGTCACTTTTCTCACGCACTTTTCTTTTTCATTCTCAATATTTCTTCCCCCACCTCTTTCATACTTATGTCTTCTCTATTTCTACTCCATTAACATTTTTTTCTTTTTCCATCCCATTTGTTGTCTTATTCTCCCTGTCATTTGCTTCCCTCTTACATTTTTCTTCTCATTCACCCAACTAAATCCCACACCTCTCTCTTCCTACACCCATGACACATCGTTCCCTCAGATACTTCCAAGCCTCATTATTACTCTTTAAATTATTTATTATTTTTCTCTCATGTCTGTCGAACATCTCATATTCTCCAATCTCCATTCTTGCTTTCCTTTATTAGTTTCATTCCAAGGTGCTTGTCCTTTTTTCACTGATTTTAATAATTCTCTTACCCTTTTTTCTTACTTATTCATTTTTCGTCTACCATATACGTGCTACTTGTATTTCCTCTTATTTCCTCTCATGCATCTTTCATGCTCAAGCTTTATGTGTCTTATAACGACATGCTTCCTCTTGCCCACCATACCCTACTCCCTTATACTCTTCTATCTCGAACTTCCAATCCAATTCAATCGGAAAGTGGTCAGATTCAATCCTATTTCCTATCCCGAAATATTCTGAGTACATCCTTGCAGTGTCATTCATAATCATGTAGTCGACCACTGATCCGCCTCCATCGCCTCTAACCGTCAACTCTCCATCCAAATCACCATTAATAGATCCGTTCCACACAATTAATTCCTCCCTTTCCATCTAATTTAACTGCCTTTTTCCATCCATGTTCGTTATATTATCTTTTGATCTCCCTTCCACACATCCATTTTCCACCCAACCCGAACTTCCATCTACTCCAATCCTTGCTTCCAATCACCTATTATCATTACCAACTCAATATTATTCCACTCAGTTTGCTCATAAATTCTTTTCAGCATTTATTCAGATATAGTGTCAAAGTAAACCATTTTTTTCCTTTTACACTCATCACTCTCCACACGCTCCTTCCCATTGTCATTTACTTCCTTGTACCTAATTGATTTCTATTCTTATTCTCGTAATTATTCCTCCGCTGGCTTACCTTTGGCATGAGCCAGCATGAGCCTTTAAGCAATTTCCTCTTTATCTCCTCCCATTTCTCAAATTTCACCCATGTTTCCACTAAGCCAATAATATCAAACGTCATTAAATACTTCTTTATAACTCTTTGAACTATGCTATTGCCTAACCAGCCACATTTCAACATAGCATTATTATATTGTTCTCCTCCCAGCCTTATTTTTTCCTTATCAACCTCGTTATTCCTCTCTCCTTATCCGTCAGTACATCTTTAATGAAGATCACGCTACCTTTCAAAAGCTTCTTCCCCTCCATTACTTCCATTTCATTCTTTTACGTGCTTAATCTTATTAGCACTGACCTTTCCTTTTTCTTTTCTTACACTCTGCCTAATCTATAGTATTCCATAATACTTTTTCCATATGCATTTTAGCAAATACTTCCTTCTTTATGGCTTCCATACCTTTCACTTCCTCATGCAGCCGTAGATGATTATGTTTAGCTTCTTCTCTTTCTTCTGCCTACCATAATCTCTGCCTTCGTGTTCCATTAATCTAGATTCTATTTCAACTTTCTCCTTACGCCACATAATTTCTTTTTCTTTCAACTCCAGTCTCATGTTTTTATTCTCGTCTATCCTCTTTTATTCCATGAAGCGAGCTTAGCCCTCCTCTAATTTCTTTCAACTCCTTCAAAATCATCATTTGAAAGTTTGCTTCTTCAGCTTAGTTCCACTCGCTTTCTTTTTGCGTCACTACTTCCTTGTCCGAGCTGCTAAACGGCCCTGTCCTATCCCCTGTACCCTGTACCCGTATTATTCATTCATACTGCCTTTGTTTTTTTTGTGTTTCTTTTGTATCTTCCTCTATTATAATTCTACTTGTAACAAATACAAGATCTCAATGCCTGCATGTTTTCCACTTCTAGATCTGTATTTAAAGAATATACGTTCCACTGTTTTTTGGGTATTTAAACAAACAACATTTAAATGTATTTGTGAACTGACTTTAAAGAACAGTTGTCAATTAAAAACTTATAATTAATTTCCATTACAAATTGTCAGGATGAATTTATGAAACAACCAAGCCGCCAGCCGCCATAAGCTTATGTCAACTCGTTCTAAACTAATCTGTGACGTCACGCTGTCATTTCTCGGTTCTATCATCAATTTCTTTGGTGCGTATCAAATATTAATAGATTTTATTTTCTTCATGCAGTAATGAAATAGGCAAACATTTTACACGTTTTTAATACATCATTTAATTTTAAACAATATAAATGATTGCCGGAATGTTGAAATTGAATTGTTTTAAATAAATTTTTATTTATAAATGATTTCAATAAATGTATTAATTGTTTCTGAATAAAAAAATTTTTCAAAAAATCTGTCGCACAAATCTACACTGTGACAATATATAAGAGAATCGCTGTCGCGCTATTATTTACAGTGTGATTCAAAAGGAATGACCTGATTTTAAACAGTTATATTTATTAGAAAAAAACACTGCAACAATACCAATTGTAAATCAAAATACTCACAAAAATATAAAATTTCAAACAATAATCACAAATGTTCTAGGTACCCTCCATTAGCTGCACGGACGACATCTAAACGATAGCCGACTTCATCCCAAACTGCTCTCAAGTTGTCTTCTTCAACTGAAGCTACAGCAGCTGTTATCCAGTTTTTAAGTTCATCAACATCCACGAGGTAAGGGGGGAACATAAACAAGTCCTTTGATGTATTCCCATAGGAAAAAGTCGTACGGTGTAATGTCAGGCGACCTTGAAGGCCAAGAGTGTATAGCAAGAGTGTATAGCCTGTGCGCTCTATCCAAGGTGTTATTGAGGAAACCGCGCACGGTATTATGCCAGTGTGGCGGTTCTCCATCTTGCTGAAAGATAAGGTCGTTAGAGTCTGCAGTCAGTTGGGGAAAAAGCCAGTTCTGTAGCATTGCAAGATAAGATGCTCCGTTCACTGTGTTTCCATCGAAAAAGTAGGGTCCATAAAACTTGGTTTGTGAAACTGCACAAAAAACGTTCACTTTGGGTAATATCGCTCATGCTCAACGACTTCATGAGGGTTTTCGAGTCCCCAAATATGTACATTATGCTGGTGAACTTTACCGCTAATGTGGAAAGTTGCTTCATTGCTAAATACCAACCGCGATATAAAAGTGCCCTCTTCCAAGTCTTGTAACAAAGCGTTGCAAAAGTCAGCACGTTCCGTTTTGTCGCCAACATGAAGGGCTTGTTCGAGTTGTAATCGGTAAGATTTCGTGGTCAAATGACGCCTTAACACTCGCCACAAAGTTGTGTGAGGTACTTGCAAGTTCTCGGCTAGCATGGCGCGTAGACTTTGACGGGTTACTCAGAGACGGCTCTCGAATTTGTTGTATTCTTTCATCAGAGGTGGCGTGGTCGGCCAGGACTTTTTCCTTTGCACAAACACCCGGCTTGTAAAAGCGGATTATACCAACGACGAATGTTCTTTGGTAGTGGGGGTCCAGGACCAAAACGAATACGATACACACACTGCAATAACTCACTGAAATAACTCATTTATTCTTTATAAACTCGAGAATGCGAAACGCTTTCTATTGAGGAGACGCCATCTTATTCCAGACTGTCAACTGTGCACTGAAGGTCAGCACTATAGATATCTATGGGTGATTTTCTGAAACTTCATACTTTTGTGAGTATTTTCATATACAATTGGTATTTTTGCAGTATTTTGTCCTAATAAATATAACTGTTTACATTTTTAGCAGTTATAAATAATTATTACTAAATTTTAGAATTATATTTAAATTTGGAATAATAACTAAACCTTGCATTATTATCTGCATTGTTACAATATATTGTAATTAAGTGCTTAAGTTAATTAATTTAGTTTAAATATATAAATTTTATTAATTCTGTAAATAATGTCTTCGAAAGTACGGAGTTTCTGAGAAATTCCGAAAACTCTCAGACAACGATGAAGCGAAACTCCCTGATCTGTACCTCATCGTGGTGAAGAGGGAATCGCGTCATGGCGGCTAAATCAGGCACAGGGGACAGTGTGTTTGCCGGGATAAGTACAAAACACAGAGGCAACTCTGTGCAGGGCATTCTTTTGTGATGGGGTTGAGAAATTGGCCCCAAAGGCGAACGAATCCAGGTGGGATCAACGGCATAAGGATGCAGAAGGCAACGGGAAACAACTGCATTAATCATACCTAGTAAAAACATCATGGCTGGAAATTGAAAAGTGGCCCCTAGTCCCAGACCGCCCTTAAATGGGGGAGGCGTGCGAAGAATCTTCCGGCTAGCTATGAAGATAAGAATAGGTAAATGGAACGTAAGAAGCCTATATGAAGCTCCAAAAGCATTTAACACAACGAGAGAAATGATAATACTATGCATTGACCTACTCGCAATAAGTGAAATGAGATGGCCAAACTCAGTAAAATGTTATGTAAACAAACACAACTATTCACCGACAGTGCTCTGGAGATACTATGCAAGTTGTATAACAACATCTACAAATCTGGAGAAATTCCCAGGAAGTGGCTAAAATCAACGTTCGTCACGATACAAAAAAAGTGTAATGCCAAAAAGTGTGAAGACTTTCGTACAATCAGCCTAATGAGTTTTGCTCTCAAGAGATATTTCTGAAGATCATTCATGAAAGAATATACAGGAAACTAGAGACCCACATAGGACAAATGCAGTTTGGATTCAGAGGAAACCCCGGAATAAGAGAAGTTTTATTTATAATACAGGTCCTTATACAAAGATGCAGAGATGTGAACTGTGACGTGTATGTAAGTTTCAATGACTTCAGAAAGGCATTCGACAAGCGCTAATACAAGTGGTTTTGAAAGTACTGATTCACAAAAAAGAAAATCTCCGGCATTAACTGTTGAGCCTTGTTGCTGTGTTGTTTGAATTATGTCCTCTTTTGTTGGTGTCTAGTTTGGTGGACAGTAACAGACATAACTTGTCGGGCATCGAAACTGCACATGTCCAATTGTCTGACACCGGAAACACTGGATGATGTTAGTAGGGCGGCTAGTAGGCCGGATTTTTTGCCTTCTAAGGACTTTTCTTTGTTGTCTAAAACTAGTGGAATGGTTTTTTTCCCGGGTTCCCATCCTTTTAAACGAGTTAAATTTGATACCCTTGTCTTCTTCAATGTGTTTTACTTCAATGCACCCTTGTCTTCAATATTATTATATTGTAGGGTCTCCTAGAATATGACTAAAAACATTTTACATATTTATTTTATAAGACCCCAAAATCTTTTAATACTAAACGTTGGGTTAATCCTTTTACTGTAGCAGGC
>WYDF02279765.1:0-17224 GCA_009867245.2 Adranes taylori | reverse complement strand
GGAGATCAGGTTCACGCGTTTGCGTACCCTGGAAAGGGTGTAGTTTAGGTCGGAATTCCAGTTAAATATTCTATTAAGCCATCTCGATCAAGAACAATTTGATCGACCTAGAACTTCCAGAAGATAAGAATCAAAACATATCGAACCATCCAGTAAGTCCAGAGAAAAGAAAAATCCAGAGCACCAACCAGCAATGAAAAAATTAGTATTCACATTATAAGTCAATTATAAATTAACATTATTTTAATTTACAAATTTAAATGAGAATTCAAAAATTTATTTCATTCATTTCAAAATGTAATTTATTTCAAATTAATTACATTACAACACAGTAATTAACAAAAGCATTAGTAATCATATTAAAATATTTTGTGCCGAGATTGTATTTTTAAAATGTGACTGAGTGTCTGGCATATAAAATAGAGAGTAAATATTTACAATTGACAAATGTGTATTACGGTTCTTTTCAATGATTGACTTTTTTAGTAAAGTCCCACTCTCAAGCGGTGCTGTCCCCACCTTATCATATAGTAGCAAATATTAAGTAGTTCAAATACAAACATCACAAATATTTTCATACGCGATGCAAAATAAATATTTTATTGAATTGAAATATTTATATTTCAATCTTAACGACCGTTTGATACAAATAAATTATTGCTAATTTCTTAAAGTAACCTAACCAAATGACAAAGGATCATCGAGGAAAATAAAAGGTACTGAGAAGAAGTCAAGCTATAGGTAAGAAAACTGTTGTTAAACTAGCAGATAGACAAGGACAAATAACAGCAAGCAAAGAGAAGATAATCAAGATAGTGGAAGAATTCTACGCGGAGCTGTATAGGGAAGAAGAGAAAAACGAAGGTATTAAGTTGAGGAAAATGTAGGATCAGAGGATATTCAAGACATAACAATCGAAGAGGTCTCGAAATCATTAAATGAAATGAAAAACAACAAAGTAGCGGGTGATGACCAGATTTTTATTGAAGCAGTTAAAGCAGGGGGTTATACAGTAATAAAAGCCTTAGCTCTGCTGTATAACACATGTCTCTTACACATGTCTCTCAAACGAGTTACACCGTCTCAATGGAACAAAGCATAGTAATTATGCACAAAAAGGGGGTATAACGCAACTGAACAACTATAGACCTATTAGCTTGTTATCCCACCTTTATACGCTGTTTATGAAAATAATAACCAATAGGTTGACGTCAAAATTAGACTTCTATCAACCTTGCGAGCAAGCGGGATTTAGAGCTGGATATGGAACAAACGACCAACTACAAACTATCAAAACGCTTATGGAAAAAACCATTGAGTATAATAGACCCCTGATTCTTATCTTTGTCAACTTCGAAAAAGCATTTGATTCGGTCAAGCAAAGAGAAATGCTCCATGCTCTAACTCAATGTAGAATATACCATCGTTATATATTCCTCATCAAATACATTTACTAGCACGCTACGACCACGCTACGAAGGCACCATGAGGACACAGAGACTTTTCGTATTGAGAGAGGGGTTCGGCAAGGAGACAATATATGTCCGAAATTATTTACAACCCTGCTTGAGTACGCATGCAAAACAATGGTTTGAAAGAAGAAGGATATAAATGTAAATGGAAATTTTTTAAATAACTTTAGGTTTGCAGACGACATCGTGCTCATTGCTGACAGTTTCGAACAGGCGCAGACAATGCCCGAGAGCTCCATACTGCCACAAGAGGAGTGGGTCTCAAAATAAATTTTGGGAAAACACAATTTGTGACCAATCTAGTCCATAGCAAAAATATCTCAATAGACCGAAGAGACATTGAGCCAGTTAGCTTCTATAAATACCTGGGCCATGAGATTAGAATAGGGAGAGACAACCAAACGACTGAATTGAAAAGGCTGCATTTGGAAAGATGAAGGATACTTTCAAATCAAGGTTACCCATGTGTCTGAAAAGGAAAGCATTTAACCAGTGCATTCTGTCCGTTTGACTTATTGCGCAGAATCCCTAACAACTCACAAGAACAACGGTGACTAAACTGCAAGTTGCTGAAAGGGCAATGGAACGAATAATGGTAGGCGCTTCCCTACGTGATAGAATACCCAATGCTACTATACGCAGAAGATCAAGAGTAGCAGATGTTATCCAGTGAGTGACGACAATGAAATGGAAGTGGGCAGGCCATGTAGTAAGGCCAAAGGATGACCGATGGTCGAAAAAAGGATTTTGGAATGGAGACCCCGAATACGGTTCTTTTCAATGATTGACAACAGAAACATAGGGCGACCTCCGATGAGATGGACAGATGACATAAAAAGGGTGACTACAAATTGGATCCAGGCGGCCCAAAACCGAAATCTGTGGAAGAGCATTCGAGAGGCCTATACTCAGCAGTTGACTTTGGAGCCTATATGATGAACCTAACCAAAGAAACTGACTGATTCTCATATACGATTCCAACGCTTCTGAACGAGATGAATAGTTTTCAAGTTTAAATTACATAATTATTTTTATGTTAATTATATTCTAAGAAAACCAGAAGAAGTTTTAATTGTTTTAGTTTGACTGATCTCTCCGGGAACAAACACATTATGTTCGAAATTAATCCGTGTATGATTAATTGAGCAACTCAACCCGCAACAAATAATCTTTTAACCACATAATGAACGCGTAGTACTTAGAGAAGGCTGTAATTCCCACTTAACAATCTGTTAAATATTTATTTTTGAATTATTCATTTGCCAAACGCTGGTGTTATAATGGTTAAGTATCAAAGAATACGTCAAATATTATCATTATGAGACAGACTTTTAATACATACGTAAAACAAGTTGGACCAAAACGTGATTCTTTTTTGCGTCAAATGTCATTTTCGTCTTGAGAAGATAAATTTGTAATAAAAATCAAATATGAATTAAAAATTTTAGGTAAAGTGGTAAAGCAGTATAAAATAAATTTAAAAAAATATTTTGTACTTATTAACCCTCCAGTGGATGGGTGAGCCCCATGATTCCACCCAATACATAAATATTGCTGCAATTAAAAAAAATTGAACTCTGTGCTTCTACGTATCTTTCACAAATATCAAAATTCAAATTTTGATAAAAATGTTCGAAAATGTATCATATAGTTTTGCTGAAAGAAATAATAAAATGTCCTGTAAGGCCTCATCCGTTCGCTCCTGTATCATGTTATAGCAAAATCAAATTCACATTTTTATTTATTTTTTAGCAGTTTCGTACATATTTTAGTATGAGTTGTTTATAATTGCATTTCTTTAACTTCCTATGACAAAGTTTAGTAGATTTCCGCTTTTCTAAGTAAAATTATTGTAAAATATAGAAAAAAAAATTCTGGGAATCGCCCTTATCTTAATTCGCTTGCGTATAATGTACGATTCACCATATCATAAATGCATTTCTGCACGCAGATGTGATCCGGTCGTTTATATCTCCTGTAAGTGGATTGATTTCCAGTAAGTGTTCATAAGTGATTATACAGGGTTAGTCAATGACTCGAGAAAAAAAATTTATTGATCAGATCGGTACAAATCATTAAAAGGATTCGAAATACTGTCCTTCTGCGTCGATACATCACCGCCAGCGATATTTTGTCGTCCTCGTCCACGGTAGTCCTGTGTCCTGCGTCACGGTAGTCCTCGTCCCGGTAGTCCTTTAAAGTCTTGGTGCAAGGCCTCTTTGATGTTGTCAACCGTCCCAAAATGTAGACTTTTCTATTCGTTTCAAAATTTGATCTCTATTCGTTGTTCTACCGAATGCTGCCTTTTAGCTTGCACTGGATGACCGAAACGATTTTAACAAAAAATCCTGCCCGAACTCTTCAGTTGCTCGTAGGCGACTATCTGTACGTGCGCCAATTTTATGACATTCTCCTCTGCTCATCCCCATCGTCCAAAGCGTGCTGCGACGTATACTCGCTTCCCCACAAAATCATTGGCATTATTTTTCGGAGAAACCCTGTAAGTGTTCTTCAAATTCGTTTGGATTATCGAAGATAAATTGATAGAGTGATCTATTCATGAATATCAAGAATATTTACGTATTTTCTCTTTTTTTAAGTTTATTTTATTTCAATATGTGACAAGAAGTGAAGAGGTTAGAAGCCCTCCTTGCTAAAGTAGATACTGATGAATTTCTTGAGAATGTTTTGCGAGAAAAGAGGCCTAAATTCTTTTATGAAAAAGGTAGGATAAATTGGAACAAGTAAGTTGCATCACTCTATGTTCGAACGTGGCAAAGAAATATTGTAACCGATCTTCCATGTATGTTAAGAGAGTCGAAGCATGCAAATACTCTGATGTTGGATATATTTTTGTCAAGGATAAGTATAAGGATAAGTACGACTGCAAGGAAACAAACTCCATGGAGATAATGGCATTACTTGATCTAGCAAGCTCACAACATGCAGGATGAAAACATCTTGCTGAGTTTTATAGTGACGATGGATTAGGATGTGAAATATTGTAACGCTCAAATGAAGTTAAATAAATTCACTTTGTTGAAATTTTTTAATACATACTCTTGCCAAAAGAAAAGTATTAGTATATTAATTTTCTTTAAACCTTGTAATAAATATATATATATATATATATATATATATATATATACATATATTCTCAGGGACTCACATGAATAGCCCCCGGCTATTATCTTCGGTCGCTGTGGACGTTACCGCAAGAAGTATGTAGTCAGGAGAAATATGAAGAAATTACTTAGGCTATGTCCTGTGATTAGTGAGAGCACATTAGAAACGGATTTCAATTAGTAAAAGTAGGATGGGGCGAGGTTAGTGTATCAGTTATGTACCGTTGAGGGCAGCACAATTGATTTCTTCATATAATCGGAATTTTTCTCTAAAGCAGCCTCAATTGTTTTCATTACGATCAATTTGTCTTACAGTTTAGTCTCAGAGTTTCGCTTAGTTTTAGTATGCGATTTTTATGCATAGAGTACGCGATTATTGTATTTGTTCATTTTTATTGTGAAAGATTGACATAAAATGTAAGTAAAAATTATATTAACTTGATTGAAAGCTCGAGCACCTCTAAGCTTTTCTGATTCGATTTAAGAAAATAATTGTGATTTTACTATGAATAAATTAATTATTGTTATCGATTCTTTTTACACTATGTTTTACTAAACTTAACCTTTGATTATGCACTTAATAAATAAGTTATTATTCGTTCGGAATCATTGAATTTTGATTACTGAAAGCACATTATTTTCTTGTTAATTGATTCCGTTCGATGTGCTAATGTATTTGGAATCAAATTATAACTAGAATGAGTTTTATTAATCACAAATCCTATTTTCATTTTGATCATATGCGATTGGTAAGTTGTTTGGTAGTAATTTGATTATTTTGTAGACTAATAAATTGTTAAACTTTCTATGTCTTATTTGTATTTTAACTTATTTATTTAATGGGCCGAACTTAGTTATAGTTTTTTTAAGTCAATCCATTAGCTTTAATCACTTAAGGACACCAGGAAGTTTCTTCTTGTGTTTCTTCAGAAACAATTCTTGTATGGTTAAGTCTGAAATTCTTGTTGAGAAAACTGAAATTCTTGTTGAGATCCTTATGATTTGATAACCCCAACACAACAGAGGAAAGAGAATCGCAAGACAATCTTGCGGGGGTATGGCAAATTATGAAAAAATTTAATGTAAAATGCACTATTCTGTTAGGGAATACGTTACCCTCGTGGGAGATGCCGATTTAAAATGTACATCCCTAATAAGCCAAAAAGATATAGCTTAAAGATTATATCCTTGGTAGATGCTAGAACATTCTACACTTCACATTTAGAGATCTATGCAGGGACAATCTGAATGTCTCTTTCAAAATGAAATTTCAACAGCAACGCAGAGAATTTGTATGGAGAAAATGTAACAATGGATCATTAGTATATGGGATACGAAATCGTAAGACTGGTATTACAAAAGCAACGCCTCATAGTAGCAACAACAATTCGGGCCAACAACAAGAAACTACCGTTGAAAATAACGCAGATAAGTAAATTTGTCTGTGTTTTCCTTTAGTAAAGATATGATAACAGTTTCATATGTTCCCAAAAAGTCGAAAAATGTTTTATTACTTCCACCAATGAGGAAGCTATTGACCAAAGTACTGGTGAGAAGGCTAAATCAGAAGTGGTGAGTTTTTATAATGTTACCAAAGGTGATATAGATGTTAGCGATGGAATGACTATTTCATATAAAGTGGCCAAAAACATCCGGCTTTAGGCAATAGGTTGATGAATGAATGTCGCTACAATTAACGCTCACTGGTCAATAAAAAAAACTTTCTTTTTGCTAGATTCATTTTAACATTTTTATATGATCACCATGAATAGAAGTAAACGAGATCGTATCAACCATCCAGACAACTTCTGTTATATCTGTGACGTTTTACACCAACATAAAAACCCTGCTTCAGAAGTGAAAACTGGTTACCATTATTACTTTGGTATGGAAGTTAGAGAACTATGAACTGTGTACAATACAGGGCTAACACAATGATTAAGAAGTAAAAAAAGCAATGTCTTCTTCTGTACCCATGATATGGCGTGAACCGAAAAATCACCTCTCAGACTGTTACTACTGTATGACAAAGATAATCGGATTTTCAAAGAAAAATAAATCTAAAATAACATATCCATATTGTGAATCTGCTCTGAAACCTGGTCCACATCATGGCGGCAAACCTGTGACAATTCCACCTAATATTTCTTATGTGGAAAGTGATGACAATTCTGCTGATATTAAAGGTATTGATGGTGGACTAGATGTTTACGAACCTAATGATGAAGAAAGGAAGCCCCACTTATTAAGTCAAGCAGAGTTAAGTGACATCGTAAGAGACCTCTCTTTAGCTAAGGAGAAGCCCGAATTACTGGGATCACGACTACAACAATGGAATTTACTAGAATAAGGCACTACGATTTCAGATTTTCGTGATTGATACCTGAATTTCTCTCAGTACTATCAACAGAAAAACGGTATTTGCTTCTGTTTTGGCATATACAGTCTTTGACATTAAATGGTATATGACCATACGCCTGAAGAGTGGAGATCTAGCACACGTAGTCTTGAAGCAGTTCTGCTGCACAATGCCAATATGAAGCCATCTATTCCTGTAGCACATGCTGCAGGTATGAAAGAAACCTACGAGTCAATAGCAATTAAGCGATGTCTGCAATGCCTAATTACCATGTCGGCCGCGGCAATTAGGCCATGCAGAAACGCGGTCAGCGGAACTGTGCGCACCGTAGGAAAATATGAGAACCAGGTGCGAGGCCAAACAACGTTTGTCCGGCCCGCTAGTTACACAGAATTCGCACGTTCTCTTATTGCAAAATGTATAGGTACATATCACTGGCCGCAGCAAAGCCGCGGCAATTAGGCCATGTCACTACCAGCGGCAAAGCCACGGAAATTATACCTAGAGAAATATATACCAGGCGAGGGATGCGGGGGAGGGGGGGGGGGCAAAATAAAGTTTGCCGAGTCCGCATGTTACACATAATTCGCACGTTTTATTTTGGCAACATTTATAGGTACTAAGTTATTTAAACTAATGAATCTTTTCCAAATTCAAATACATAATTGTAAAATTAAATCTTTCGGTACTTTTATGGAATGTATATTATCTGACGACTATAGAATCTTTTCATGCATAAATCTACAAAAGTTGTGGTACCGTATAAATTTAATTCAAAATAGAATTTACTAAAACTCGCGCAAATAGTTCAAACTCCTTCAATCAAGAAGTTAATTTCGAAATAATGGGCCCAAAATTTATATAATATATAACGCTTTGTACATATGTTAAATGTTAATTTTATAAAAAAAGTTATTCAAATAAAATCGAAAGAGCTTTACGTATACTACACACAAAAAATTATTAGAATTTTCTTTACTAATACTAATTTCTGAGATCTAGTCAATAGTTTGTTAAATTTTACATGTGGCCAATTGCATGTGTAGTGATGTATAGTTACTTAAAGAACATTTTTTTATTGCTGTGTATGTTTGGAACGCGATGTACCGTAACGTAATTTGAAAAAAATTTGTACCCATTTGGAACCGATAATACATGGAGTCCATGAATTATTTTTTATAAATTTGTTTTTCTATCACCATTTCTTTTTCAATAATTCATTCAAAACTAACTTAATAATAAATAGAACAGGTTTCTACTTCGAACGCACTAGCATAGTCTTCTACTTTCATAGAAGCAATAAAAGAATATGTACTACACACATGCAATATATGCAAACAGTAGCAGGCATACAATGCACACATAGTCAGCAGGCCGAGAAAGATACGCAGTCAAAAATAAGGTTCCTTGCTAAATATAATCCCAGTAGAAAATAAGCATGAAGTACAAACAATTTCTACACGATAAGTGGTTATAATTTACCGTACCGGTCTGCATACCGCACCGATCTGCGTACCGCATCGAATGCAAGGCAATAATCACTTCGATTCTAATAAGTACCGTAACGTTTTCTAACATAACGAGATACATAAATGATCAAACAATTGCAGTGATAGTAATTATTGTTCAGAGTTGTTGAGTTAAGCGTTGATCAATGTAAATCTTTTTGATTTATGCGGAGGCAACTTATACAACTTGTCGATTCCACAAGCAATTAATTTACACGTCTCTTGTAGGTGTTTCTGTTTTAATTCTACAATTTCTTGCATAAATTTGAAAATTCTATATTTATTTAAATATACGTAGACGATTTAAAGTGCAACGAATTTTTAGTACATTTTTTTGCTTCTCACTTTGAGATTTATTGAGTTTTCGATGGAACCGGGAACGGAACTTTATCGCGGTATCTTTATGGAACCAAACGGTCTGTCGCATTCCGAGTGTGGAATCAGAATTCCCATCACTAATCCACATTAGAATCTACTATATATGGGTAGTCTTTTTTTTTGTGTATGTGGACTATTGTGTGAATTTTTAGAAAAACTATAAATAGCTGATTTACGCTGTTATGGATTTAGAAAAAAATAAAGTTTTTCACACATATGCAGTTTTAAATACTTTTTTGGAACTCAGAAAACTCCAAAGCATGCTTCTCAACAAATTTTGAAATCAAAATTTTCGTGAATTTTATAGCTTACATGTACCTATATTACTGCGAACAAATATGCTGTACGAAATATAACCATACAGGGTTTGTCCGGATAGTAATGTCAATGATTTTTCAGGACGCGACTATACGTCGCAGCGCGCTCTGGAGGGTGGAGGGAAATATTATAGAACGAGCGCATGCACAGTTAGTCGCCTCCGAACAGCTGGAGAGTTCGAATAGGATTTTTCGTTAAAGTCATTCCGGTCACCCCGTTCAAGCTAAAATGCAGCGTTCGATAGAATAACCGATAGCGATCAAGTTTGGCGTTAAACTTGACAAGACCGCAGCAGGAACTATTACAATGATTAATATGGCTTTTGGTAATGATTGCCTTTCGAATCGAAAAGTCTACCGATGGCACAACACCTTGTTGAAAGTCGGGATGAGGTAAACTATGAACCCCGCGCTGGCCGACCAGTCCGACGAAAACGTGACTCGTGTGAGAGATCTGAACTTGGACCTAAGTGTTCGTTTAATGGCAGAGACATTGTATATTCCAAAAACTATCGTTTACAAAATTATGTGGAACAATTTGGAGAAGCGGAAAGTGAGCGCGAAGGTGTTGTCCAAAGTGTTAAAGGACGACCAAAAATCACGCAGAGTTGATACGTGCCAGAATCTTTTGGACCTGCGTGAAGCAACAGCCCCCCCCCCCCGTTTTTTAGACAACGTGATCACAGGAGACGAGTCCTGGGTGTTCGAGTACTACCCCGAGACAAAGAGACAAAGTGCCGAGTGGCACACGTCAGCATCCCCTCACCCCAAGAAGGCCATAATGAGCAACTCAAAAGTCAAGACAGTGCTCATTGTGTTTTTCGACATCAGGAGGCTTGTCCACCACGCAGGGTACATGCGTGACCGGAAACTTCTACGCGGAAGTTCTCAAGAGACTCAAATGCAGGCTTCAACGCGTCCGGCCCGACATCGCGAAGGATTGGAAACTTCACCATGAAATGCGCCAGCGTACACATCCTTTATTCTGATCAGCTACCTGGCCAATGCAAGTGTGCTAACGGTTTCCCAGCCTTCCTACAATCCTGACGTGGCTCCCCCTGCCTTCTTTTTGTTGCTTCGCTTGAAAACTCCCACGAAAGGTGAAAATTTCGGAACGGTCGACAACCCCAAAGAATGGGCATTCCGGAGAAAGACTTTGATGCTTGTAAAACTCGCTGGAGGATATGTACCAACGCAGGAGGACAGTACTTTGAATCCTTTTAATGATTTATACTGATCTGATCAATATTTTTTTTTTCGAGTCATTGACATTACTTTCCGAAGAAACCCTGTACGTATAACCGCATATATAACCATACTTTAACCGTATGTTTGATGTTGAAGTCATGGTAAAGTTTTTGTAGTTATTTAGAGTTAATAATAAATTTAAAAAATTCTTTACAAAATGGATTATTTGACAATCTGTTTTAGTTATTGTTTTGTTTTGCAACCTGCAATTTAATTATGTTTTGCTGTAATTTACATGTTTAAAGAATGAATGTTTGACAAAGTCATTCTCATCAATTCTCTTATATTTAGTTATTGTTTTCTTTCTTCTCAAATTGTTCAGCATCACTTTGTCAAATATTTATCTTTAAATATATCAATTACAGTAAAACATATTAAATTGCAGATTAAAGTCCTGATGATGATTAACTAAGCTATATGAAACCTATTGTCAAATAATCTATTTTGTGATGAAAAGACTTTTATTTATTATTAACTCTAAATA
This sequence comes from Adranes taylori, assembly GCA_009867245.2. NCBI lineage: Eukaryota > Metazoa > Arthropoda > Insecta > Coleoptera > Staphylinidae > Adranes > Adranes taylori. Next base: position 6,333 of record WYDF02279765.1, on the reverse strand, counting down.
ATAACCATGTGTCTATAAGCATCTATCTATATATACTATGTACATACATATAATGTATTAAATATAACAAATTCTTCATCAAAAGAACTATTCAAAATCGATGACAAAACATATTATTCAAAGTCTCGAACTAATGTAAAATTATAAATAAAAGCTTTATGCTGCTTCATAGGATTTAGGACAATAATTTAAAGACACTTAATGAAACTTACTAGTTTCGACGTATTAAGAGAACATCTTCATCAGGGTACCTGTAAAAATTACCACGTATCAATTTCTTAAAAAATATTTAATGACATAATTTTTTACGATTATAGAAATAATCTTCAAATTTTATAATCTTACTAAATCAAATCATCAGTCAATTATTAAAAAAAAATTGATGTAGGATAATCTTTGTAGCTGCTCTTAGGAAGGTGCACTGTTAATCCTTCGAAACTAGTAAGCTTTTATGAGTGTTGGATTTATTTATGTAAAGTAAATATAGTTATAAATAATTATAAAGGACAAACAGTAGTATCAACTTTATATTTGACTAGAAAAATCCCCGTAAATTATATCAATGAGTATGAAATGAAAACTCTTCATCGCGAAAAAAATTACCTAATTCTAATAGCGCTATACATGTTGATAAACACCATGTATCATGCGGAAGTCGTTATGACGTACGCGAGTATAATATAAAATTTGTGAAGATGATGATATTACTCATATCTAGATATATATCGCATCATTTATGTAACCAAATATTAAGATCAAAACTATAAAAGACTGATACTATTTCGTTTATCGATCAGTTATAATCAGTAAGCTCTTTTGAGAAAAACAGCTTTTCAATTTTATTGACTGTGATCTTTTTTACTAATCTTGTGATATTAGTGCCATTATGGATTTTGTATATAATTCATATAAATGTTTTTATTTATTACTAATATTTATTTACTTTTTAATGGTAAGATTTAATTTTGTTTTCTAATAAGTTTTTATTAAAACCAAATAATATAATATATAATCATATAAAAAGTTTGACGAATAAACAAGAGCGCTATAATATCTGCTATGATTAATTTATTCAAAATGAGATCTTTCAATTATTTTGTATTAAATGAAATTTAAAATATGAAGTTGCTTAAATCACAAACTGAAATCAAATGGTCACGTTACTTTAGGGAGAAACAGTCCCATTTGAATTTTGAAATAAAATATTAAAGTGTGGTAACGCAACATTGATGCATAAAACTACTCGTGAGAAAGTTCTATTAACTCAGAAACGCTTTATTGTGACCGCAAGCTCAAACTTTCTCTTATACGAGCATTAATTTCATATTCATTTGCTATTTAACGAATAGAAATTTAATATTCGCTTAATAGTTTTTATGTAATTTTAATTTATAATTAAGTAATTTAAATAAGTTTAATCTAACTTATTGTTAGCAAGCAAAACATTTGATTAAATAGATTATGAAATCTATAAAACCTACAGAAAGAATATAAACATTTTTTTATTATTATCTATTTGTTTAAAGGCTGTAGTCATATGAATAAACCCGATCAATACATGTTAAAACTTAATTATGGAAAATTTCTATAAAAAGAATTTATACACACAACATTGTTTTGAGCAATTTAATATTATAATTTAACCTTTAATGGCATATTTAAATTACAAATAACAGTAAAGATAAACACAACAATATTAAAACAAAACAATAAAGTTCTTTAAATTTTTACATTAAATTATACTACATTCTCTACTTCTAGGAAACAGGAAAGGCCTATTCTTCATCCCATCAGTCCTTCTACATCCCCCTTCCTATCATTCCTTATTTTTTTATTTTATTTTTTTTTCTTTCAAATGAGCAATAAGGACTTGTCCCCCTCTTCACTATTAACCCTTACTTCCGTTCCCTCTTTTTCTTTCTTCTAAAATTTTTTCCATTATCCCAATGCCCTTTATTCCCTCCCTAGACACACTGTCAGATTAGCCACATTAGCAACCAAAACCCTTTCTTCTTGACTCAGCTTTAAACCTATACATTAGTTCATCCAATGTACCGACGTTTCTTCATACCTTCTACATATCCTACACATCCTCTCGCCCTCATTCATCCAATACCTGTTTCCCCTTTCTTCACTCCCGCACCTAAATCTCGCAATCATTCTTTTTTCCATGCTCACATTTTCTATCATATACTCAAGCAATCCCTCCTCATTCATAATATTCATATACTTCCTGTTATACCTCCCATTCTTTCATCTTGCCCATCTTTCTTGCATCTAGATATCATTCTCTCTTATCTCTACTTCATTTACCGCTTCTTTACATCACACATTTTCTCCAAACATCTTTGCATATACCAATCTATTGTTTCATACATTTTTTCCTCTCCTTTGTCCATTCATTCATACTACTACCCCTTCTTTCATCCACCAAACTTTTCAAGTACATCCTTTTCACCAATCTCATATTCTCATCCCCATAACCTTTCTCTCATATTTTACTAGCTTCTTTACGCCCTTGTTCCAACATTTATACTTTCCATGTCAGTAATAATTTTGAGCAATTCATGAAAAAAATGAGCAAATGGTTAAATAAAATGGAAGGCGATATAGATTCAGTGATTATTGTAGGTGACTGGAATGCGAGAATTGTGGAGAGGGGATCTGGTTATATAACAAACGATGGTGAATGTGAGGAAAGGAAATCAAAGGATAAAGTTATGGATACGAGAGGAAGAATTTTTTTGGAATGGGTGGAGAGAAAGGAGTTAGGAAATGGTTGTACGACAGGAGATAGAATTTGAGAAATAACATTTAGAAAAGCACATGAAGGTGGTTCGGTAATTGATTATGTGTTAATGAATGAGAGAGTGGGAGAATATGTTGAAAGTATAAAGATAGGAGAAAGAGTGGAAGCGGATCACTTCCCGATTGAAGGGGTATGGAGGTTAAAATGGAAAGCATGTCAAGAATTAGGAAAAGGGAAGGGAAAAGGGAAACAGGAAAGCGGATTTAGATGGGATAAGAAAGAAAAAAAGGAATTTAAAGAGAAGGTAGAAAAGAAAAATGGGATGAAATGAAAAGCATAAAGGAGGTAATGCCAGGGATCACTGGGAATATGAGACGGAGATTAAAAAGTGAGGGAAAGAGAAAGAGCGTGGAGTGGAATACGTTTGATGAAGAATGGGGAAAGGAGAAAAAAGGTAATGGGGTGTTGAGATCTATGAAGCAAAGAAGAAATTAGAAGAAGCTAAGAAAAGATATATGGAAAGGAGAGAGGTACAGGAAAATAAATAATTAGAAACTTGAAGTATGAAAGTGACGTATGGAAGTAGTAAATGGGACAAAACGAAATAATAGAGAAGAGTGTATGATAAATGTAAATGAGTGGGAGAAAAAGTGTAGAGGCAATATGGAAGAGTTGGAGAGAGAGAGGGGGGGGGAGAGGATGGGTGCAGGATAAACGAAAGTGAAGAATGAAGATAAAGGAAGAGAATGAAGAGAATATAAATAAAGATGAAGTATTAGAGGAAATAAGGAAGATGGATAAAGGAAGCGCGGTAAGCCCGGACGGGATTCCAAATGAAATATGGGGTTGTTTAAATGAGACTTCCTGAGCATCTAATAAAATTTTACAAACACAAATAATGCCTTAACGGGAAAAGTAAATACGGAAAAAGTTCAGCAAATATTTTCTTAAACACATACATTTTATGAAAAGTTAATATTACTGCTACTCAATAAAACTTATTTGCAACTAGAGGCAGTCTAAAATGTTGTTCTGAAAGAGTCGAAATGACTACACATATCTTGAACCCGAGTATTTATATTACATTAAAAGTCCAAAAATACTTCATTTAATTATTTGAACTAAGAAAATATTACACGTTCAATTTCGTTAAAACCCTTTCGAGCCTGATTGTTTTCTTTTTTATTTGTTTAGACTTTTTTTATGTCAGACTATAGAAGAAGACTATGTTTATTATTTTTTTTCCTGAGCTGGAATTAGGTGTGACACCATTGTCCCAGTAGGATTTAGTCTGGGACTAAAATGTCCCAATATTCTTCAAGGTAGGCATAAAAAATAATGTGATCATCAATGTTTTATTATTATTACTGCATTTAGAACTAAATTAATTATGGAAAATAGCAAAACAATGTTTACATAATGGATGTTTACAGCATCGTCTACATGTGCAGCTTCTGTGGGTAAGTGATTGCCAACAGTTTTCATTTTCTTTGATATATTTGATTTTCTTCCCAATTGTTTTTTTGAATTAGCATGTTCTCGTCTGTGTTCGATTAATTGCTTCGCTAGAAGGACCAAAAATGATATAAATGGTAACCTCTTGATACACAATCCAAGCATTGGCTGCAGCTACTACTCCAACCCATCTACATATTATAATACTGGAGCATTTCTGGACATGGAAATTCAGCTCTTTTACCATCTTTCAACGTACGTTTGACAGTAACAAGAGAATTCGTGTGACAAATACTCAAACATATAACTTCGTTCGTGCCCTTCCAAACACAAGCTACTGTGCCATGTTCGTTACAAACAATTTCTGAATCACCTCAATTCAATTTATTTTCAAATGTAGGGCAATTTTTACGTTTTTCATAAATGTTCCGACAGCAGCAAACGGAATATCCTTCATCAACTGTACAGACGTAAAAAACCTATCGAAGCAAATGGAAACATTTCCTCTGAATATTGTACTTATTAGTTTATTCACAACTCTCCCGCTTAACGTTCCTTCGACACCTGCATCCCCTTTTCCGCAATAAATGTTGAAATCATATTCATACCCTGTTTTTGAATCGCACCGTTGCCATATATTTATCCCTTTTTTTATTGGCTTTAGTGGAACATATTGTTTTAGGCTAGATCTGTCTTTGAATTTTGCCATGGATTCATCAATGGCCTAAAATGGGCTATCAGTTCTACTATTTTGAAAACTCTGTTTCAGGCATGACGTAACTTCTTCCATATAGTATATTATAGAGGCATTTTGTGGCATGTCCGGATGATTGAAATACATTTGTGCTGTTAGGAGCTTTAATCTGTCTCTAGATATGGACTTTTTATCATGAAATTACACATCGACCCATGTTTTTTTCCAATAACATGGTACACGGGGCAATCTATTGTAGCACATTATTAGGCAAGAGCCAATTTAATGTCTTCTTTTTTTGTTTGTATTTTCCTTCTATCTAATCGCTCATTTGTACATTGCGAGATCTATATAAACAAGCTTTTTGGAGATAATTTGAAAAAAGTATCTAACTCACGTCAACCCCTATTTAGATCAGCCATAATATCACATTGTTTATCTTCGCAAATATGAAACCTGGGACGAAAATTATTGTCGGTTTCATGCCAAGTAATGAGATTTTCTGCTATCGTCTTCTTGGGTTTGGCATTCTTTTGATTCCCACGATCCGCTCCAACTGGATTGGGATCCAATATATTTAGTTCTTCTTCTTCAGCTATGGATGTTCGAGGAATATTGAAATAAAAATCAGATTCTGATTCAATGAGTTCTCGCGAAGTAGATTCTTCATCACTTGGAACATATCCAGATCCCAAATCATCAAAACAGACAGTTCAGATCAGGTTTCGTCGTAATCGCTCTCGACATCGCTTATATTTTGTGCTAATTGAAGCAATTCCTTCTTGGAAAGAGCTCTTCGTTTAATTTGAAATGAGAAGTATTACAGGCTATTGCGACAACTGCGTACCATATGGAAGTGGGGACATATACGCCCCACTTAAATATTTTTCCCGTCCCACTTGCAGAAATAATAAATGAAACAACATACACTACTTTATCCAATTCTACATACCTTGCAGCAACAAGTGATGTAGCAACACTTTCCAGTAATAATTATTACGATAGATAGATAGATAGATAAAACCTTCATTGGCATATAGCTAAAACAATACATTGCAGATTTACAAACATCATAATTTCATTTACAAACTAATAACTTAAATAGTTCCTTCTCAATATCAAATTAAACTTAAATACTATCATTATAATTAACCCAATATAACAAATTCAAAAACAGTTGAATATTAATCAAGGTAGAAGGGAAGACCAAATACCCAATTATTCCATCCCCATCCTATCTCCTCATTCTTACCCCTACTTTCCATTTATCTTGTCCTTCCTCACATTCTGAATTCCCTACCACTCACCGACCCCTCTATCACTTATCTGTACCTTTACCCTTAACCCAAATCACTCTACCTTCTCATTTCCATCCATTTATTCTCCTTTCCACCCATACCCTTCTCATTCATGCCTTTTACATATACTTCCTTTA
>WYDF02279743.1:0-17227 GCA_009867245.2 Adranes taylori | reverse complement strand
AATCGAAAACGTGCCTTAATTGAAGAGGGCCGTTATAGCGAAATGCCGTATAAAGAGCGGCCGTATAGCGAGGTATGCGTGTATTTTGTCACGCTCACAATAGAAACAACGGATTAGCAGTGGCAGCTGCAGTAACAGTGAAATAGTTTACCAGCGAACGGTGTACATAGGTAAGGCGATAACATAAGAATATGACTAGCAGCGATCACATCATTATTTTCACAGGCACACATATCCACACATCAAAAGTCATAAAAATTCGACAATACACGTAATAACAAGCGACGGATCAGACATCTCTCTCTGATTTATACGGAATGGTGTGGTTGCGTCACCTAGCACAGGTTTTAATATTTTATATTTATTAGTTACAAATGAATATAGCAGGCAATGGCTATCTTTCTCTTACATGTATTCTATTGTATATTCTCTCTGCGTAAATGCAGCGCCTACATATTATTATAATTTATCAATAATACATGTGTTTATTATAGGACACAATATTATTTCATTTCCGTCTTAAGATTATCGTTACCAAATTATTTATTTGATTTAATTTATTGATGAGGTAGAATTTTCGAATGTTATGGAGGATTATATTCTGTATGGTAGCACTGTTACCAAATATTTAAACAGATACTTGTCGTACTTATCAAAACGTTCTGAAAGATAGATTTTCAATGCTCACATTTACAAGTAGATCAAAGAGTTTAATCGAAATCTCAACGAAAGAGTTATGAAAATTTTATTGTATTTTAAAATATCGTTAAACCTAAAATGTAACATTTCTTACTAATTGCCATGAACTATTATAGTATGTGCAAGGTGCACGCAAACAATTATGCAACTGAAGCAATCCAGACATTTAGCGTTTATGTCACAGAGCTTTAGGAAGCATATTTCTCACGAGCTATGCGGTAAAACGCAGCCCTAGATTTACGACTTTGAATGAACTCATATGTGCGCATATGCAAAGCGGAACATCGAAACGTGCATATATGTATGAAACATAATAAAAGGTCCTAAACATTTATACTGCATTATATTAATAGGTATATGTCAGAAGTACGTTTATTAGGATTATGCATACATTTAAAGGAGAATCTACTAAATCAAGAATAAATCCAACATTCGTCGACCAGTAGATTTATTTATTTCACTTACATTCAAATTGTACTGATCGCAGATTTTCTTATTGACTTACAACTTTGTTGACAGATTATTTTCTCGTTTAATAATCTCGAGGTAACAATTTTATTGGTGCATCTACCGCGATGATACAACGTGCGTCCGGAGATACTGTCCTGTAGGCGTAGGTTATTCCTAGTAGTTCAGTTCGTGAGCTCTTTCTAGCAGTCCGGCAGTCCTAGCAGATGCCAATGTACTTGCCCGTACCGGCACAGCATAAAGAGCAACCGACTTCACTACGCTATATAGAAGTCTACACTTAGCAGTCCCAGTCCCACTTATTAGGGACATGAGCCTGGAGATGTAAGTGCTAACACTGCTCGCGTTCTCAGCGGCATACTTTATACGGACTCCCAAATACAGTGATTTGTCGAGCACTACTCCCAAATACTTGACCTCTTTGCTGAACGACACAGGATGACTGAGTACTGTAATGTTTTGGGTAAGACTCTTTTTCGTCCAATTAGCCATATAGCCTAATTTTCTGGGCTGCTAACTGGAATTGATTCCAAGTCATCCATCGCTCGATAATTTTAATTGCTACGTTTAGGTTTCGTTTTAACTAATGCCCAGTCCTGAAAGTTGCCATAATAACGTCATCAGCAAAAGCAAACAGTCTAATACCTTTTGAGTACTCTAGTCGAAGCAGGCCGTCATACATGACGTTAAACAGAGTTGGGCCAAGCACAACTAATCTTTCTTTTTCGCTGTTTGCCCTCAGCTGTAGTATAGCGCAGGATTCTCACTGATATGTTGCTAAAAAGAATTGAGCATAGATACGGCATAGCTTGGACTGCTATTTCTGCTTCTGTGACAGCTTTTACTGCTTCTACAGTGGATCGCCCTTCTGGAAAGCCGTACTGGGAATGATGTAGACCGTCAACTTTCTTTAAGTGCTCCTGTAGCTTTTGCAATATTAGACACTCTAGCAGCTTTGCTAGTTCGTTTAAAATGCACATTTGTCTGTACGGGCCTGTGCCTTTTCCCTTTGTAATCAATGTATGGGCTGCTTTGTTCCATAATATCAAAATATGCCCGCTAGCAGTATACTACTGCATATATACAGGACCACTGCTGGATTAACCCCCCACCAATCGCACGGACTGGAATTCCATCAGGCTCACTTCCGGCGTCATGTATTTTGGCGGTTGCTAGATGCAGTTCTTTAGACTAAAATGAACTCCATTTTCTAAAGGCCGAATGGGCCAATTGTTATCAGTGCTACTCCTTTCTAGAAACAACTCCTCTACGATTTGTCGATATTTTTGTGTATAACTCGCCTCTTGTAAGACATTTGGTTAACATCTTGTAGGGTAGCCCCCATGGATCTTCCTCTATGGCCGTCTGAAATTCTCTCTAGCACCTGTCCTTGCTTTGCTTAATAGTAGAGCAAAGGCTTTTTCGTGCTTCCTTGGCACTTTTGCAGCTTCTGCAGTATTAGGTCGATGGCGTTTTAATATGTGCTGATATTTGCGCCTAGTTACATTGGCTTCTCTTCATAGCTTAGCTATCTGAGGGAGGGATATTGGGATAACAACATTGCGTATTACGTGTTATAAGTTGGCGGATCATGTACCTAGCCGTACGTTGCTCTTTTAAAATTCGGTCTTTTTTAATGGTTCTAAAGTTCCTTCTGTGACCCTCAAGATTTATTTTCTGTAATTTATTTTCTGAGATTTATTTTCCTTAGTGGATAGTGAGCGGCGCCAATCTCAAATCTTATGTAGCAATGCTCACTTCCCAACTCCTGGTTGTCAACTCTCCATCTCTACAGCTTTCGCTGGGTTGTAGGTTGTGCTAGTGTCAGATCAATATTTGATGTCTGATCACGTCTGACAAAAGTTGGTTTATTTCCTTCGTTCGAAACACACAGTCCTAATGTAGAAATAAATTCGTCAACCATGTGACAGCATCTATCATGAGTATTTGATCCCCAGAAGTCAGACATTGCGTTAAAGTCCCCTGCCACTTTCAGATCTCCAGAAATATCTCTAATCAATGTCTTCAAGCTTTGAAGGCACTCGGCAAATGTCTCTAAGTTGGCATTGAGGGAAAAGCAGCAACTCGTCACTTCTAGTGCTGCTATCTCCACCATTACAAATCCGTCGCCCCTGTAGAGTACTTTGTCAATTAGGATGCAACCAGGAGCCCATAAGGCTTCATTGCCAATAGGATCAGCAGCCCACTCAGTTGTCTGTTCTCCAATCCTATTTGGTTCGGTATGATGTGCTACATCGAAGTTATGTTCAAGTATACACTACCCTCTTATGAGTTTAATGACGCAATTTTCGTGAATCAAACGTTTCACCCAACTAATAAGCAACAAAAGAAATACGAAGGAAATGCCAGCGGAAGCTGATGGAAAAGAAGAGGCATATCAATTAATGGCCGTTAAAATCAAAGAGCTTAAGAAGCTAAACCACCATAGTCAAGCCATTGCTCAAAATCGCATGAACAATTTTCTGTTTGGTTTGGAAATGAAAACCTGAATTGTAATCCCCTCTTCTTCACCCGTTGAATCATACAGTAATCGTGATGAGTGTTCTTTCTACGTGGACGAACAGGTCACTTGCTAGACTACCACAGATGATAAGAATGTGATTATATGCGGTTCACACATACCAGAAAAGGGCAACCGTGTCTGATAACCGATACCCATTATAACCTGTTGACGGCCATTGCATACACTGTCGATATCTGTTCTTGAACATAACATTAATCAGAATCGCCAGGTGCTCTTGCCTTCCGCGTTTTACAGACCAAAACAATCAATCCAAAATTCCGAATGCTTATTCCCTGACTTTTATCCATTTCTAATATTAATATTTTTGAAATTAGTAAACGCCTGGTCACGTACAGCTGGTTTGAAAAATATACCGCCACTATTCAACTGTGAACTAATGACCGAAAATGACGCCATCTATTGCCAGGTATCACTACTACACAACTAATGATATATTTAGTCTTTAAAATTATTACTTAAAATTGCTAAATATTATGAGAGGAACATTCCCTATTTCTTTCTCTTCCAATTGCGCAAAATAAAATTTCAATAGATTTAAATAATCCAATAAAAATAAAAAGATCGAAAATAACACCATCTATTGTCAAAATTGATAAAACCCGTGTCTACAAGCTAAGAAAGTAACACAAAGTACGGTCTGGTCCAGCGGTATCACAAATAAAAGCTACAACTTTCTTACGTATTTCTTACTTTCGGATGTATCTATACTCCTTTCCGTATTTAGTTTCTCACGCAACATGAAATCAAACGGTTATTAGATGTTTTATCATTTATCAAATAATCTTGTGAATTTGTTGTCTTGTTAATGATTTGTATCCATATAGACAGTTATCCATTTTAAAAAACTTCTTCAATAGATTATAAGTGGAATGAGGAAATTGGCAGAATTTTTTAACAAACGTCCAATGACTATATCTAATCTCATACGAAAGCTTAAGAAATGTTTCTGTTTTGAGTTATCTCTTACTCTCAAAACAGAAACATTTCTTAGGTATTCTATAAAACGAGGGTTGTTTGACGGAAATCTAGCCTAAGTTAGAAGACGCACGATTTTGTTTGGTTTTATTATTTATTTTGCAACGTAGTCCCCTTTTACGGCAGTACCCTTTGCAAGATGACTTTTCAACTTCTTCATCCCTTCCGGAAAGTAATCGAGATCTTCAGACTAGTGGATCGTTATTTCATCGTTTGTTGCAAAACGGCGTCCTCCGAGCCATTTTTTAGGTGTGGATTAGAAGAAATCGCAAGGGGCTAGATCTGGTGAATACGGTGAGTGGTCGATCAATTCGTACTCTAATTGCTTCCATTTTGCCTCCACGGCGGCCAGTCTTGTGAGCGGGTGTGTTTTCATGATGGAATTGATCTTTGTTGTAAGCCAAACTAGGGTTCAATAATGCTGCGTAGTAATCGCTAGTTATGGTTTGATCATTTGTCAAGTAACCAATAAAAATAATGCCTTTCGCATCCCAAAACATAGTTGCCATTACCTTACCGGCTGATCGCGTTATCTTTGCCTTCTTCAGCTTCTTCTCCATTGCTTTGACTGTGCTTTCGTCTCCAGCGTGTGGTAATGGAATCACGTTTCATTAACAGTGGCGTATCAGCGAAAAAAATTCTTCGAATCACGTTTTATCTTCGCCAAAAGATTCTCCGAATCGATACATGCTTAGTTGATATATTTGTAGCCTCTGCTAGCTCACAGATTTTAATTCGACGGTTTGGCATAATCATACATGGATTTTATTGACGATTTCTGGTGTAGTGACAATATTCAAATGCCCTGGGTGGTCATCATCTAAACACTCGTACGACAACAAACATATTCAGCTTTCCAACATTTAACTGTCGCTAGCGGCGGTGCAGACTCGTGATAAACAGCATCCAGTTCGGCTTTGTTTTCTGCATTGTTTTGTTTTTCTTTCGTGTGATTGAACTTAATCTTCTGAGCGATATTCGACTATTTCCTTTGTTCATAAAACACAAAAGTTGCTACAAAAGTAAAAACCAAACTAATGGTTCTTGTTGCTTCAAATTTTGCCAGACGTCATGTGTTGGATGGCAGATGTCAACAACAATATGGCGTTTGTTGTCACGGAAGTCCATCTATCAAAGGCTAGGTTGATGTCACCCTAGTATAATACATATACTTCTTGAAAAATGTATATATTTCATTAAAATTTTACGGCAAAAAGACACAGTTACTAAACATAAATTATAAAATGACAACAGGAAATACACTGAACAAAATTCTTTTTTGTTTTGTTTCCTGTGGGTACGTCTAGATGTATGTTACGTAGCTTGAATTATTCAAATGAAACACTTTTATGTAACATATGTGCTTTGTTTTAATTATCCAATAAAAATTCCTTCTGGCAAAAGTAAAAATTATCTATGTAGGCTTATTGTTGTAATCATTATTTTATTTATATATTTCTACACAATTAACAATGATTTATTATCTATAGAGAATTGTGAATATTATTTATGATGTAATCTTTGTTATCTAAAAATTTTGATAGGAATCTATCCAACCAAAATGTCATAATTCTACGGCTATGGACTATAAATCAAATACTGATCTATTTATGATCAAGGTACCTTGCAACTAGTTTACTAAATTAAGAACGTTCTAATAGCTAACTTGTTGTTTAAGACAACATTTGATTTAGATACTAATGCCATATTTAATGTTATTAATATTAATAAAAGTAATAGAAAATATTTCTGATACGATAAGCTTGTGTAGGAATCTAAAATGAACAATAGAAGACAAAACATGGAACAGAACTTTTTGTTATCCTCTTTTAAAGTAGTAATAGGTGCTGTGATACGCTTTAAATAAAAATAGGAGTTTGTAGGTTGTAAATTTTATGTTTCTGTTCATTCATCCTAAGCTTTAAATCGGAAATTTATTAGTAAAACACTTATTTAAGGAACGAAGAAAGATTGATTGCCTTATATAAGGAACAAAGAAGATAAAATTAAATATTATTTTCGCATAACCTGTAAAACTGTTGATGGTTATTATATAACTACTATTAACGGCTTCTATGAGTTATAAAACCGGACCTTTTAACAACATCAATGTTCGATTGTGGCTAGAATGCGGCATGTATAGGATCTAGTCACAAAGCATAATACACGCTGCCCTAGCGTGCTGGAGAGAATAGGAGAGAACGGCTTAAATAGCTTGCCTCATTTAATAGACTATTAAGTTGTTACTCGCCAACGTAGCTCCAAATTTAATGGAATGGGACATTAGTCCTTATAGAAAGAGATGTTACGTTCAGCAAGTACCTAAAAGGTTACAAAGGTATATAATCGTTTTATATTTTAATTCGTTAGATTAAAAATTATTTTAAAATCTAAAGTTTGGGTACAATATTTAGGTCAAAAATTAAATTGGTTGTTTTTAATTTTTTATATTGTAACGTGGAGATTTGTCCACGTTTCCATTAAGTTTGAGATTAGAAAGATCGAACATGCAATACTTATAAAATATACAAGAAATGCAGCACGCACAGACCGTGTGAAGGTTTGTTAACAGTCAATATGTTGTATGCTAGTGGAAGGCCCGACAAGTAGTAATAAACATTTAGAGAATCATTCAAGCTTCTATCTATGAAGTAAAATATAGCTTGCATACATTTTAAAAGCATCTTAATTAGTTCAGAATTACAGTATAGAAATCCTCCTTGTCATCAAAGTTCCACAATTTCTCCCCATCCACAACTTTCTATATCCAATTTAAAACTCTCATTGCTTCTCTTGTGATCATTCACATATATTTTTATCTTCTTCTGTATTTCCCTTTCTTTTCGAGACATGTCGTTTTCTAGGTATACTTTGCTACCTTTTAGTAAACCTTTTCTTTCCATGATCTCTATTTTATCTCCCCATGATACAAGCCTCATCGTTATCGGTCTACCTCAGTCCCGATTTACTTCTTTTCCCATCCAATAGTATTCACACCCATTTTTCTCCATAATTCATTTATATATAAGTTATCTTGCCCTACATCTTTTACTCCATATATAATTTTTTTTTTCTAATCGACCTTTCTCTCACCTTCACAGCCTTCTCCAACTCATACATTCGCCGTTATTTATTTTTTTCTCATTATTTCAAGTCTCTTCTTTTTCTTTTATTTCGCTCCACCATTCCTCAATATCCTTTCTGATTCTCAGCGTTTCTTCTCTTTGGTTTTTTGCTCCCCTTTGATCTACACCTGGTCATGCCTTATCTTTCTAATTTCCTTTTCGAACAAAGTCATTCCATCTATCTTATATATCTTTTTCTACTTTGATCTATGTCCTCCATATCACTTTCCGGATCTTCACCATCCTTACTCCCACTGCTTATACTCTTCGTTCCATAATTGCCTAAACTCATTTTTCACTGCAGGTTTATATTTACGTTATTTAACATACCCAATACTTAGGCGCGCGTTCGATTATGATTTGTTGCTATTAAAAGCTATTAAATTCAACTCTTTACTTTTCAAATCTCACGTGTGTTCTGATTCATAGAAATAGTGCCAACGGAACTAGATTGTTTTCGAGGTGTTTAGCGTTTAAATTATCGGAAGAAATGAATATTTAGAAGGTATCGCTTAAAGAAAGCCAGGGGCGGTGTAATAACAATAACCTATGTGCGCTATGTCAGTGTGTAAGTGGAATACATTGGCTAAATGTATTTTACCAGAAGGGGGAAATAGCGAAGATTCTAGAATGTGTAATTTAGCACAAATTAATAATGACAAAATTATGCATATCTTGGAAGGTGTCACTATGTATGAAAACGATGCCCCGGACTAGTAGGAAGATAGTAATTTTGGGCGTCCACCAGACGTCGTAATGTTCAAATAAGTAGTGAAATATCCGGAATAAAATAATATTAGATTAATAATTAAATAAAAAAATAAAGTCATGTCTGATTTAAGTGTGATCATAAATTAATTGAGTAGTTTATTATGCATCCGTTTAATGTAAGGCGGTATTTAGCAATAATATTTTTGGGAATAATTCAGATAATTTAACTTGAGTATAATTTTGATGAGTGTGATTTAGTAAAAAGTTTCTTGATCAAGGTAAAGCTAAAATAAATATAAATAAATAGCATAATGGTGCGTTACTCTAAAATAATAAATAAATAAATTGTATAATCAACATAACCTATAAGTACATGGTTTAATGTTTATTGGGATGTAAGTGAAGAAATCAAAAAGTTACTTTTATTCAAGTGTTGATTTATTTCATTAATTGCAAAGCGTAAATAATTTTATTTTACGTATGGGAATGAATGAGCATGTCATTAGATAATAGATAAACAATTTTAACGACCAATACAATTTAATTAGGTTTAATAGCTGTTTCATTTCGGCTTACGACTGTCGTTAATGATTGGCGTTGCCAATTATTACTCAGGCAAAAAAAGGCACAATTAGAAAACGGTACGTCCACCTTAGCGATGGTCCAGCCTAATGTTTTATTCTAAATTGAGTGGGCTAACTGGGGGATATATATTAGATCTTCCCGCATCAATTATTCAATTAAGAACTTTGCAGTAGCTAACCTAAAGTGCTATCTTATAAAATAACAAATGGAGTTCGCGGTACCTGTAATTGTGAGCAGGGATTGCTACGCTAATCCATATAAAAGTCCCCTCTTACCCATGTCACATCGGAGAGAACAACCCTCCGCCCATAAAATACGTGACACATATGTTGGAGCGCCGAGTAGAATTCTGTAAAATTGTCTCGAAAATTTTACGTTTATGAGGGAAAAATCCCAGATTTTTTTTTGTGAAATTTTGTTGTATGAATTGATATAGTGTGATTTACTTAAAAAATCTGGTGGCGGTGACTAGCGGAATATAATTTAAAATCCCAGAAAAAAATCAATTTCAAAAATTAAAAATTTGGAGTTAGTCAATTTTGCTAAATGTTTTTCTTTGCTACGTATAAGTTGGGATGAATCTTATGTTATTTTATTTTAAGAATTTTATTTTGAGAACTTTTAATTATTGTGAGAATATTAGGAGCAATAAGGGTTCAAATATTCAAATAAGTTGAACACATAACAGAGATATAAGTATAACATATGCACTGAAGTCAGAGTAATTGTGCACTGAGGTGACTCACGCATTTATATGTTACGTATTAATTGTTTTATTAAATAGTGCAAATATTTTAAAATTAGTCAATTTCAAACAATGTAGCCTGCCGGATAAATAAAACGATTAGTATAGTTTTGTGGAAAATTTTGAGAAAGACAGAATATAATAATTGATTTGCAAATTTTAGCATAATGTAGCATAATTTATGTTGTTGAGATGAAATAGAAAGCGTAAAGAGAAAAAATGATAGAGTAAAACTTACTTTAAGCACTTTTCGCTTAAAGTAAGTTTTTCTGAAAAAATTAAAATACATTTTTCAGCGTAAAATAAATAAAAGTTTTGATTCATTGATATAAATTGTTTGAGATATAAGAAATCCACAAATGTTTACGTTTACTTTTATATTTTATAAAATTTATCCCATTTTGGGACTTAGAATTGGAAAATTTTGGAATTTTATAGGTACCAGAATAAAAATTTGGCCTAATCAAAAATAATTAGTGCCAAACGATTTTATAGAGAAAAATACGTATTTTGATGTGTTTGAAGTTTCCGTAGCTCAATTTTTACAAAGACCGTAAAAATTTTTTTTCCACAATTTGTCTGTAGAAGAAATATTTTGAAATTAAAAGAAATCTTTTATACGTAAATGTATAAAAAATTTTTTTTTTTCAAATTAAAATATTACATTACAAAACGATTGTAAATAGGAGAAAATACATCTTTGAGTACGTTATGAAATTTTTCTTGCAGTATTTAAACAAATAACATAGTTTTGTCTTGAGAAAGTTGACTTTCGTAAAATTGCCCTATTTCCCCAATAACAAAAGGATCCGAGAGAATAACAAACTAGAGAATAACAAAAGGATCCGGGCACCTATAATTTTGAGCAGAGGATTGCTACGCTAACCCATATAAAAAGTCCCCTCTCATCCTTTTCACGTCGGAGAGAACAACCCACCGACCTAAAATAACGGTGACATATATGGGGGGATTGCTACGCTAACCCATATAAAAGTCCCCTCTCACCCATGTCACGTCGGAGAGAATAACCCTCCGCCTAAAAAATACGTGACAATATAACAAGATATTCATATACAACGTTACCCTCACTGAAAGTTGTTATTCCACGGCTAGGTCTGGATTCCAAGGGACGTCCGGATAAATGGCTCTAATTCCTTCTATGAATGAGGCGTCTGCTTGACTTTAGATGAACGCTAGAGATCGTACCTAAAACTCGGAAAGAATAGGGTAGAGAGTGCACACAAAAAATAACCAAACTTAATAGTAACAAGACCATCACTTTATTAAAATTTAGATAATATCAATATAATATGAAAGCTTTGGTTGCACAATATTGTTTTAGGCTAGATTTATTTTAATTATTTAAATAAAATAAATTAATACCTTTAAATTAATAGAATCTAACGCTTACGTCGACAGAATACGGTCGCATAAGAATGAGATTATAGTGTATGAGTTTTTTTTTATTATTAAAAGCAATCGAGAAAACAAAAACTTTCGCATACAACAACCAGCTAAACGTTATTGTAAATATTATTTATATATAAACATAAACGGTGTACAGTGCTGGGACAAAGTGGTAATAAAAGGCGATAATAATAAAATATAGTGTTAAATATAAGAGGATTTGATATCGCTAATGAGAGGATGAGTATCAAGGAATTTATGGTAATGGAAGTAAAGATGGGTTTGTGGAAAGCGAGGAATATGGAGAAAAGCAGGCACGGAAAAAATCTAGGACAGCGGTAATGTCTAGTTTTGAAAAGGAGTAGATGTCGGAAATAAGTGAGAGTTGATGAGGAAGTGATCAAAGGGGAGCAAAAGAGTCAGAGAGAGAGAGAGATAGGAGATAAACATCAGTGTGGATAGGAGTGGGAACTAAAAATTTGGTGTGTGTTCGGCGCAATTAAATAGATTACAGTGCCATATGCATTTCCAAAATGCAGTATGCACTAATCAAACACTTATTGGTTAACCATCGCTGACGTAATCCAGTAGCCAATCAGATAAGCAGATTTACGACATAATCTGAACAATTGTCCCTCCCGAGAAATAATCAATAAACAGTGAAACGAATTCTTTAACAACCAATTTCTTAGTCTTAACGAACTACTATAACTAAGTAGGCCGTCCGCCTCAACGACATATACCGGAACAGTTACTTAGTGACACGGTACAGTTCTGCGATTTTCTGCAAGTTGTGCCAGCTACTACGCCTACTCCGCCAAGCACTTGCATTTCATCGCAGCACAGCCACTACGTCTTTAATTACAACCCTATTATTAACCCAATGAACCAATTAAATCCCCTACACAAACTTCGTGCAGAATATGCCCTAGAATATGCAAAGGTTGCCCTAGAATATGCAAAAAGCACCATCCACGTATCTCGACCAAAGTTTTATTTTTCACAAGGGTATTATTAGATAATAGGAGACTTGATTCTAGATGGTCCGTAAAAATGTTGGCAAGAAAGGAGGTGGGTTGCACATGTAGATTCCTAACTTTTGGGGAAATAGGTGGCCTTGAAAGAGGAAAAAGTCTTGTTTGAGACAAATATCTAATAGGTCGATGAGTGTTTCATTGGAGATGTCAGAGTTGGTAAGTCTTACAGAAATGATATTTTTCACGTCCACGGTGGGGATAGGGGAAATAGATTCTCTACATCAAATGTGATTGAAATGAAGTCTTTTGAAAGTGTTATAACTGTATTGTTTTTGTTAAATTCAAATGAATTAGAGATGTTATAGTGAAAAACTGGACTAAGAACGTTCTTTAATTCTGAGTTTAGGAAAACATGTGATTTATAAGAATGGAAGGAGACAAAACTGGTCTGATAGGAAAGTTGTCTCCTTTATGTATTTTTGGCAAACCATATAAATGTAGAATTTGGGGATTCATTACAGTAAGGAAAAATTTATTATAAACCCCTCACCCTTCATGTTTTTCTATGTTTGGGTTTCAAATCTGACTATTTTCGTTTGGCTGGTCTTAAGAAAATTGGAGTCCTTCTCTAAGAATGATACAATTTTCGAATTATATTCACAAGTGTTCATAATTACTGAACAGTTGTCTTTGTCTGCGTTTGAAAAATTAGGTTCTTAGCTATTTGGTTTTAATTTGACAGATTTTAACACGCTGTTCATTTTTATGTTGTTGTGGTTAGTGGATTTTTTGAAAACTGTATGTAGGTCATCTTTATATACAGATTTTACCAAGTTCGGATTTGGTATATCACTATTTTCTATCACAAATTCTGTAAAATAATTAATTCCTCTAGTTTATTGTTATTTGACTTTAATTGTGGTGTGAAAATAAGACCTAAGTTCAAAATATTCATTTCGTGGTGTATAAGGCGCGGGGTATAAATGATGAAGACAAGCCGAGTTCTGATAAATTCTAAATCGGGGATTTATTCTCTAGGCGAATTGATGTGTGGTATATTGATGTATCGATGGTGAGAGGTAGATAACTTCATCTTAAATTGGGTTGATTGACAAGTTTCGGAGGGGAGCAAACTGAGGAAGGGGGAGTGTAAACAGTCGAGCGCTGGGAGTTAAATTGTATTAATTGTATTTTAATTTAACTGGGTGTGCAATATTTCCGATTGTGGAAATATTGAACATTCTGTTAAAAAACGGAGGTTCTTCATTTTCTCTCGGGAAACTTATGGATAAGAATTTATTGTTACTTAATATTCAGTTTTTCCTTTTTGGGGGAGGTGAAATTTTAATATTTAAAAAAAAATGTTTTAAGTTTTTATTTAGTTTGCTGACTGTTTCCTATTATTAACAACACGTAATGTAATTATTTTTTCAGCTTTCCTTGTCCTATCTACGTTTTTGTAATCTTCTGTTTGCTTCACCTTATTAATAATATAATTTGTAGTTTTCCTCTGATGATGATCACTACAAAATTGAAAACGCGTTCAGGATATTTAAAATTAAAAAGGAGTTATAGGACATCTTGTTTCATTAAATTTATATAACGGATCTCCTTGATTTCAACCACAATATCAATTTCAATTCTAAAAAAGTCCACATCAATTGAGAGGGCATAATTTTAGTACGTAGTCGGGGGTTTCCTATCTTTTTATATCGCTAGTACTTACTCAATGCATAAAGTCAAAATAGTGGTAAATTTTTGTGAAAGTGTAAACCTTGATAATGTACCAGATCATTTAAAGTATTTTTTGAAAGTGTCATTTCTCGATTCCGCGCTATATTAATCTTTGGTTATTTATACAGGAAGTAAAGGAATTTACAATTCGCCTCAATGTTTATACAGATTCTAATTTGTTTAATTGTGTAAAATGTTGTTTATATGTTCTTTTATTCTCGTGATGAGGGATATCATCCTCTTTTAATTCTCTACTAGTCACAGTTTCATCTACTCTTTGCTTCTTCGTTGGTTTTGGTCTTCTCGTTTGTCTATGTTGTTTTATGGGTACCCAATTCCATGTTTTTACTGACCATCTATTGTTTGGCAGTCTCCTAAAGTGCTCATACCAGATATTTCTTTCTATATGCGAGCTATTTCTCTATCCAGTTTCATTTTATCTTTTAGATTTGTGTTTGGAAGATTTGCCAACCTTCACACGCTACAGGTTCTTCTTATCGCATGCATCCAGTTCAAGAACATATAATTGTCTGTCATGTTTTTTTCTTTAACTCCTATGTTTCTGAATTGTACAAAGTTATATTCTCTGTTAAGGATCAATGTAATTATTTTCTTTGTAGTAAGCTTAATTTCCTTGTCCACCACATACGATTTAGTTGTTCAATGGCATGTCCAATGTATTTTTTCCGTAAGAGTATGAAATGGAATAAATACCGTTTTTATGGAACGGATAAATTTTAAATTTACTGATAACCAAAACTCGATTTAAATTGTAAGGCGTGAAGAATCAAACTTTTAATGCATAAGAAATCTCTCATGATTCAATATGCTGCCAAGTCAATTCTCATGGTCCCGCTGACTTATTACACATTGTTTTATTTGTACTACTAATTCCGGTCACTTTTTTGGTCTTATGTTTAGATAACAGTTCTTATTCTCCCTTTTGCGTTGTACACTCAGAAGAAAGAACTTTTCTTAATTTTATTATAAGGATAACATTATTTTGTAAGGATAACATTCTTATTAGAATTATTCTTTCTATTTTCTGAGGAATTGCAGATACGTGAAATATATCGAGTGCTTTATATTATATGTTATTTTATTATACCATTTATATTAAAAAAAGAACATAGGTACACGCAGAATAAGAAAAAAAGGAAAATATTACTAGTCCTGAACAAAAGAAAAAACAAAAAAAAAAGGGATATGGAATAAAAATCAATTCGAGCTCAGAGGCCTGACATGCAACAATATATATATATTCCTATTTAGTATTCGATAGGGCCTTTTTTGGCTATATTGGTCGATGCGTGTGGCGAAATAAGAGTGCTTGTGTTATATATGTTTACTACTAGATTTATGTTTTCATTTTATTACACGTAAAATATAATAGCATCTGAAGCAATTTTCTTTTGCTTCTTCTGTCGCTCTAATAAAATTTATGTGTAGGTGTCAGATTTTTGATGAAGTAATTTTAGACTACGTTTATCTCTATTTCTATTCTGATATTCGTACTATAAATATTAATTGCTTCAGATATTTTTATGCTGTCAATAAAAACGAAATGTAGTTAGTGGTTTGTGCCGGAAAGGACGGTTAAGTTGCTCAAAATTATTAGCGTTTGCCAAATCCTCAAAATAAGTGCCTTTGCATTTGACAAAAATAGCAGTTTTTTACAAATCGCGCGAAGCTCTAGCGTCGTTACTTCTTAATATTTTTAATTGAAACTTTGGAACAATAATTATAGTAGTATGGGCTACAATCTGTTACTTTTTTACAAAGATTCATCGTTTATTTTTTTGAAAATAAAATTTAAACCTTGACCCGATTTGTCAAAAATGCGAAAAGGGTTTTACGCGCGAGTCGATAGCACTTGTTGTAATTAATATTTTTCAATGCAGTTTTCGTTAGAATACCTATAAAAGAATGAGCTACAGTCTGTTGTTTCCCTAGTTCCATATCTGCCCTAATTAAGCCAGAATAAATTTTTATATTTGCGTAAAATATAAGAATTTTATCCAATCCGTTAATGAAGTTCTAAACAATTTAAAAGAATAAAATTTATCTATAGGTAAGACATACTCCTATACTAACTTATTTTGTAGAGAAACTACAGAAATATTAATTATATATTAAATTAAAAACAAAAATAAAACCTACATTTTTGGTAGTTTTTCGAACGTGGTGAATTCGCCAAAAGTGTATATTATATCTATATAATACGAAAGCCAACTAATTGAATGATAATCTTATCGCTTACTAACACATAAAGAATTAAAATAACAACACTCGAGAGGCGAAATGTATATTTTGTTTTGATTATTATTATATTCTCTATACAACATAGCTTGGAATATGAGATTTATTTTCCTCTGAATAAATTAGGATATTTATTTCGGATTCATTACAATTTAGTACGTAATTGATAAAACGTATAAATTGAAAAATAAAATTTGTATTACAGATTTGAAGAATTAAATTGTGTTTTACCCATCCAGGACTATAAAATTAAAAAGTTTTATATCGTTTTTTAAAAATAAATAGCACTAAATGACAAACACACGTTAGTTAGGTGCGTTATTTGTGATAATGCGATGTAAGAAAATAAAAAATTATAAATTTACGATGAAAAAGTAGAAACAATAATTACAAAGCATAAGTCCTATATTCTTCACAACCTATATACTAGAGCTTGCACGGGCTTATTTTTTCATATTTTCTCTGGCCCAGCCCGTTGTGTTTTTAAGCTCGATCCGACCCGAACCCGATTTTTTTTTAATAACTACCTGTATCCGGCCCGAGCTCAAACTTTTTAACCAAACCCGAAAGAAAAAAATATTTTCATTTCTCTAGTGTTGTAATTTCATAAAAAATATTATGTTATCTAACTCGAAATAAGTCCGTTGTTTTAAGTACTAGTAGCGTGCTAATATGAGGCCCGAGCCCAACCCGAACCCGAATTAATTTGAGCTTACCCGGCCCGTCCCATCCCGCGGGTCGAGTCGGGTTCGAGGTTTTGAGCACGGCCCGTGGACGGCACTACTATATACTAACTTTGGATATGAATGTTACAGAAAAATATGAACAAACAAAATATTTGACAACTTTGAAAAACGTGTTCTCGTATTTATATTAGTGGCAAATTTTGTCCTGTCCAGACACCGAAAAGACATCCCTTCCTTCCTGTAATCCTAAGCTGACCTTGAATTTGATAAAACCATGGATGTTTTTCATTTATTCTATATTCTTGTCGAGT
>WYDF02279731.1:0-31014 GCA_009867245.2 Adranes taylori | reverse complement strand
CATCTCTCTCCTCTCCCTCATTAGGTTTTTTGTATTTTGGCTTAGTTTCTCTTCTTTGTCTTTAACCTTTTCACTGTCTTTCTTGGGCATCCTTTAAAATGTGACTTATTTGCCTGTTTAGATCGTGGACACTGATCTCCTCCTCGTTCAGATTTTCTATGCTCTTAAGATTTGAAGCTATTTCCTTTTCGTATGCCTCTTTATCTTTGATTAATGACCATTTTGCCTGAGCTTGCCTATACCATTTTTGCTCTTTCCCCCTTAACATTCACTTTTATTCTTGCTCGAACTAGCCGATGGTCGCTGCCTACAGAAAACTTGTTTAATACGGTAACATTTTGGACAACATTCTTTATGTCGGAGATTATAAAATCGATTTCATTTTTTATTGTGCCATCGGGACCATTGTTTACTATGTGGTCCCGATGGCACCACATAGTAAACAACATTTAAACACATAAAAAAATTTACAAGCGTCACTCGTTGTTTAAAAAGTTAAGGAAAATATAGTTTAAAAGAATAGCACCTCACTATAATCTAAAGAACGAACAAAGTCCGAACAATTTAAAGTCAGATCATAAAAAATTACAGAACGATCATTTTAAATACGACAAGAAAAATGTAGATAAATTTTTGACAGAGTTTACAAAGTGTGATAAAAAAAAAGTGAATTAGAAGCTTGAGAAACGATTATAACAGGCACAAATAGTCGAATCAGGACAGTTAAGAAAAATGCAAGCGTCAATTAATATTAAACTCATGTCTTTAATAGATAGTTTAGAGATAGCTAAGCCCAATAAAGAGAATGAGGTACATCAGCTCCGATGGTTCTTTAAAAATACATTTTATTGGTTGCTACTTGAAAGCTAAAGCCGGAGAATCGTATAGTTCACAACATCTGCAAAATATTTGTGACGATTTTAAACAAGATCTTATAACAGAATTTGCTGACCCATTTTATAGAGCAACTATAAAACACAAGTTTTGACCTCTAAACAAAACGCAAATGAAAATATTATAGAATTCTTTAAAAATATAATGAATATCGCGTACAAGATTTACCCAACGGTGCCAGTGGGGGACATTGTGGATATTTTGGAGGGAGGAATGTCATGAAAATTACGAGTTTCTGGTTAGTGAGGAAATTACCTTTTCAAACTTAAGGCAGGTAATTTTTAAATTAGATTATATGAACGGAAGATATCAAATAGACAAGCTAACAACACAGCCCTTGCTTTATCTGCTAACAAGATACGCGCATCCCAAAGGCACCCTACATGTGTAAGGATCCAACAGGATATTATCAATATTAAAAAGAAATTAAGCGTTAGGGATAACGGGGACTGCGATTCAGTATCTAATAAATCGGATATATATTTTACTAGGAAAGAAGCAGCAAAATAATTTCAGGGAGCATCCATGTTATAAGATTAAGGGTACTAATGGGGTGAATCAGGTTAAGGACAGTATTAGGTACCATAAGAAAAATCCCAGGGATTTTATAATAATAAACCAGAACGACATAAGAATGTTCAGCAGGAATTTTGCAGACCAAAGAATTCTTTCAGGATAAGGAGGCATACGGATAAAAATATCATTGCGTTGGAGTAAACAATTTATTGGAGCATAAACAAAATATAATTAATAATCGCCAGGACCGAACTATTGGAAATGAACGAAACAATAATGTGATACAGGGTATAGGAAGCAATCCGATATATAATGTTATGAATCAGAAAAGATTTAATGAAAATCTAGGGGACATGAGTGAAGTCTATACTCAGCCAAATTTAAAAGGGGAGATTAATCCCAAATGGGATCATGGAGGAATTTTAATTCATAAACCTAGGAGGATAAATGGTAGACAAGGAGATACAGACGAGTTAATTGATCAAGAAAAAATAAGCCACAATCCAAGAAGAAAGAGGAGTCGTACAAAGACTTTAAACCGCCGGATTCCAAAAGGGATGGTGGATGATGGAACCACGAAGTACGTGGGAGTGAATTAATGCATTAGTTCAGCAAAAACTTTGCAAGAAGGGTTAGGAGACGTGGACCAATCTCCTGAATCTCCAAGATATAAAATCATTAACAATGAGAAACTAAATAATGACCAAGATTGATGAGAGACAATTATTAAATTATTACTCCCTGGCCAAATAAAATATAGTATGGAGAGATACAAATCCATAGCTAATATAATTCACATCTCATAGGGATTATATAATTAATTCTATTTGTCTTTAAAGTAATAACACTGTACAGTTTAACATAATCCAATAACGGTGAACGACGTGTATTAGCACTAGCGTTAAACGTTAGTCTGTAAGATATGTTAGTTTTTATTATTTTTATTAACTCCCGTTGTGTTTTAGTATATGTTCCAGATCTTGGACCGGTCCTTACGTCAATAAAAGCATTCATCACTAAAAGCTTCACCGACGCTAAAACACGTGTATATTTGATCGATCAAAAGGCCTATAGCGTATTAAAGTAAACGTATATATATTTCTCCACTGTAACTAACCAAAAGCAAATTCAGGTATTGTCCTTGCTAATGAGAATATGAACGTTCGGTAATACTGGTGCAAAATATAAGGTTGCATTAACATCCAAAGGAAATATCAGATTCAATAAAAAGTACATTATATACAGGGTATCCTAGAATTTTCCAATCACTTAAAAGGGGAGATATTATTTACATACCTAACGGTGGAGCTGTAATTAGCTTAACAATTATTGGGGGGAGGGGGTATCTATAGGCACTACTGTACTAATGTAACATATCGTATTTCACGTATCCAAATGAGGAATAAGGAAATGTTGTTGAAAGAGGAGATTATTATGCTACAAAATGTTTTATAGTATATAGTTGAATGACAGTTGAATCAGTTTTCAGAGAAGTGCCATGTAGACGGAATTGCAGTTACAAATGAGAAAGAACCAGCAATTATGTTAGGTCAAATTTAAAATATGTACATACACTGAGCATCTGCGAGCGAAGAAGTGAAATGTCTGGATATCAGAATCCAAAAGTTAGTAGTTAAAAATGTGAAGTAAGTCACAAATATGATGACGTATAACTGTATTTATTTGTCGACGGATGACAAAGAATGGATTACGATAAAATGTCTTATGTATATTGTAAAAGATTACGCTTGACGTGAATGTTTTTATAATGTACAATGTGTTGAATAAAATGTTTGTACTGACATAATAAATCTATAAAGCGATGTAGAACCTAAATGTATTGGACGTTTTTAAAGGTCATATGATAGCCCTTTAAGTATACGTCATGTCGAAATGAGTAAATGATGTAACAGACACGAAACAAATACGCCACGAGTTTTCGCAGCCAGTATAGCTTTAAGGAGTTTTGATATCTAGTGTTTATTAAGGAAAATACACAGGCATTATTTTCAAATTAGGAATAATATTTTTGACATACTTTGAGTTTGACAGGCGTCATGCAGTAAGAGTATTTATTTATTTTGAAAAATGTCGAAGTATGGAGAAGAAGAAATTGGAGAAGAAGATAGTATGAATAGGTCGAAGAAATTTGCAAATTTACTAAATATACGGAGGCCGCAGAAAGTATAGGGAATAAGTAGGGCTAATAGACATGATACGGGTTTATAGGGGTGAATGGGGATAAATGGGGTGAGTTGGAATAATAGGAGTGTAGAAATAATATGGATAAGTCGGGATAATGTGAATAAGTTGGTATAATAGGGGAAATCGGGATAACTTGGGATAAATACGGATACGTGGGGTTAAGGGTGTCGCTGCCAGTGTCGCTAGAGTAGTTAGTGATAGTTACTACTGAACAGCCACCCTGGCCATACGGAACTGTTCCTAAATCACTCCAATACGGTACCCGATCAGCGGAGCGGTATTTTTTGGGTCTGACATAAATAGTTTGGTGGTTTGACAGGTGTCATTTGAAAATGTAAGATGTCTGCTGACATCATTTCCGGTTGTCATTCTGGAGGAACCCCTGATTCTATTTTTTTATATCTGTTGGGTGTAATGGTGTCAGACGCCTGCACAATGGATTTCGTGTGGTGACTCTGCACTGCGTCAGGGCCTGCTCTGCAGCGGACCTGCCGAGAGGACCCTGCTCTGCCTGGCACCTGCGGAGGTGGACTCTCACTGCATCTGGACCTGCGTTGGGGACTCTACCCTGCACCGGGACCTACGCCGAGGGCTGGGGCCTGGCTCTACGGTGATGGCGCTCGTCGTTTGAATTTGATGTTATGTTTCTAGGTATTTCTGTAACTGGTATTTTCAAATGTCAATAGTTGGTAATGCAGATCCCTGTATTATTAGTTGCGTACTTTCATTGAACCGCTACAGACAGGTTACCCTGGATGGCTCCAGACCGACCCTCTGTTATGTACTTCCAGTGTGTTCAATGTACTTCTGGTATCGTATCCTCTCTCTATCCTTTCTCTTTATGTATATAACTTGTTTACACTCTATGTATAATCCATCATACACTCTCTCTGTAGGGCTCCTATATACTCTCGCTGGCTCTCCACGTATATGATTGGTGTAGTTTACACACTCTCGGACTCCTCATGGGTCGCTAGGGCCCCAAAACTACAGCGTAGCTTCCAAACATTGTATTTGTGCAGCGCTACAATCATCCCTTAACCCTTTGCATTTTGGTGTAATTTAGTTATTACGCGCACAGGTCCAAAGGGCACTATTTGAAATTTAATTCAGTAAAACTAAAAAAGTAACCATTTCAAAAATGAATAAAAACACACGTATGGTGAATCAGCAAAATTCTTATCCCTTTCAGAACAATAGTTTTTTGTTTAAAAGGTAACCTACTACTTATTATTTCTTATAAATGTTCCTTCCTCTTGTTGAAAATAAAAATTCTATAAGTCAGTGATCTTATTGTTAAAAGTTTTTATCTTTCGAAATAAATGAAGTGTTAAATGAAACAACACAAAAAGTTTTTTGTTGTTAAAAATAAAGACCTTTCGTTCTACGGCGAACTATCTATATATTTAATTTTCTGTCTTAATATTTAATTTTGCGTGAATAAACACTGTAATCACATACATATTTAATTTGATATGTTATTCAAATCCTCGCTCAGTTGTTTATACTAAACATTTATTTATTTGTTAACACGCGTTTTGATTTTTTAAATGTCACGCTTATAAATAAATTTATTGAAAGACTAATATTCTTTATATGAAAATAGTTTCATTGTTTCAAAATAAATAGACCACGCATACCTTTTTCAAAATTATAACTAAAAATTATTCCGATTCAAATAGATCCAAACTCATAGATACGGGATTCAGCTGTTAGAAAACAGCTTCCAGTGGTAGGAAAATAGATTCAATTAGTAATATACATCTCATAATAGTATAATGAATATCTTCAGGCGATTTTAGGAAAGTAAAGATCGAAGATTAACGTTTCTATATAGACGAATATGTTAAATTTTCAATGACAACGAGGTTTCGATTCAATCTCAATCCAATTTCAGTAATCTCAACGTTTCAATGCAATTTTAACGATCGGATCTTTGTATTATAATGGGAAATACAGTGAAGCAGTGAGAGAAATAGATTCAATTAATACTAGATAGTTCACATAATACAAATAAATTCAAACTGTGTGTGTGTGTGTGTGTTATGCGTTTGTGTATGTGTGTGATAATTTGCAGGACGATTACTTCGTGTTTGCAATTCGCAATAAGGTCTTAGTGTACTAGAGCTTAGCAAAATATATAAATACATCTTTTCATCATGAACGGTGTAATTCGTTGGATTAGTCTCGAATAGCAGTTCAATTAAACCATTTGCTTTCTGGTATGATCTCTCGTCAATTACGATTAGTTTGTCTTTGACAAGAAAACAGTTCTCACCAATTTTCCACGTACCAGTTTTCGAATCAAATCTGAAGCCTAATGCATTACTTATTTTCTGATAATTTCGCTTTTTGTTAGACTCTTGTTGTCCAACACTATCTGGACCAGCAAACAGTTTTCGTTTACTGTTTGTTTGCAAAGTTGGAATCTCATTTGTCGATGTTGATTCAACATCACTAACCATTACAGTAGTATACATTATGTTTGTTAATTCGCGCACGTGCGTTCAGTACAAAATCTGATGAAAAACTAACACTGAAATCGGAAAAACGATAAATTAGATATACACGCATTATCAATTGAATAATATAGTAAATAATATTGCACTAAATAATGCATAAAGAGACCCCCTACAGAGTAGGGAGTTATATACAGACTTAATTTCAGGAGAATGAGATCCCCTACGCTGTAGGGAGTAAATGGGTTATAAAATCTATGTGTGGCGTTTTATGTTTTAACTCATAGGTATAGACAAATAATATAGAGTAAATAAACAAATCATCAATGCCGTCACTTTTTGTTACTGCCTTGAATAAATGGATTAAAAGCGAAAAGTATACATCTAAGTACTATAGAATGAGATCTCCTACACTGTAGGGGGTTATTTATAGATCTAAGTACATGAGAATCAGACCCTTACGCTGTAGGCGGTCTTGAGTGATAGGATATGTATAGCAGAAATTGGTAGAAATTGGACTGGTAATAGTAAATAAAAATTTCCACTTTATTAAAAAATTAAATATTTCCAAAATTATATATTAATACATTTAAATATTTCCAACGAATTTGAATTTTTTTTCATTTTTCAAAATTTTTACTTATTCAATTTTTTTAATAAAGTGGTTATGTACTCGTATGTGATTAAATGAGATGTGTACGCGTTCGCGATTGAACTTGGATTGACTGCAATGGAGCAGAGCCGAGGTATTTATAGGTGTGTGCGAGAGAGAGAGAGAGAGAAAATGAATGTTGGAGAGAGATAGAAACGAAGCATGAGACTGCCAAATAATAACAAAACAAATTTCGACATGAATACACATGTTTCAACAGGAATCAAATTCTAGGAAAAAATATGACGTCATAATAACTTCCTAGAAAAACGTCTAGCCAGATTTCCTGGAATACGATAACGACATCCGGTGAGTCGTCAATTTCAAGATCAAGCGTCTAGTCATAAACAAGACATGCCTGGACATGAATAAAATTCTTGGAAAAACATCTGATACCGATAACGATAGCAGGAGTGGGGGTAATCGTATATAAACTCGAATACCCAGTTATCTTTAGTTTTGAATCGTTTGTTCGGTAAAGTGCATAACGGTATACAATGAATCATTTACTGTCTCCATTACCATTTGAACAACAAGAAGTTACATCAGCAACAAAAGTAAATAAGGATGATATAAATATAGTGGAAGCGATTGAAGTGTAATAAACAATTGGAAGATAATCTAAGGAAAGAAACATTGTTTGTTGGTGAACGAAAGTACTATTTTATTACAACGCAATCTACTAAAGTGTCTATCGGTCAAAGTTGTGACCGTGGATTAACGCCGATTATATAACTTGTATCTTATACGTGACAATGAGAAGAAACTTTATCATTTACTCAATCAGAATAGTTTTGTTTCCAACAATTCTACAACGAAAGCAGTGTCTTTGATGACAATAAACAAATTCTCGGGTACATTAAGACTTGGACGATTCCATTAGAAGTGAAACATCGTAACGTGGAGTTTATGCTCGAAGCGGTTATTAGAAATCCCGATAAGGTGATAATAGATTTTCAGATTCAAAATGCTATTAATGCTCAAACAGAAGTGAAGCAATTACAGTACAAATGATGCCTAAAAGCTAGAATTGGAAAATTTATCGTGGAATCGTATACGTACAAGAAGGCTATTTAGAACCGGTAGTCTGCAACTACTTATATCCGATTTACTGAATCAGCTATTTATTTACTGAAGCAGTTATTCTGTAGCTATTTATCCCCTACCATCTGCTCAAGGTAGCGTGAAATTAACCCCCACTAGTACCATACATACTTTCTATATCTAACAGTTAAAAATTAAACACATAGATTTTATTAAGTTCTATATTTTGGTTCATAAATTGTTATAATATATGGTATAATACATTCAGTTTAGATTTTAAGTTTATTGAAATCCTTCACATGTTGTTGGGTTGTTATATATTCATCCAGTTGCTGTTGAACATCTTTACATTCCATGAAAATTCTAGCTTTTTGGTATCGTTTGTACTGTAATTGCTTCACTTGCTGCTGTTTGAGCATTAATGGTATTTTGAATCTGTAAATCTATTATCACCTTATCGGGATTTCTAATTACCACTGCGAGTATAAACTCCACGTTACGGTGTTTTACTTTATTGTATTACCAATCGTCCAAGTCTTAATGTAGTCGAGAACTTGTTTATTGTCATCAATGATACTGCTTTCGTTTGTACTATCAGCAGGCGACGATACTTTTGATTACTCCTCCAAGCAATTGGTGTAGAATTGATCAAATTTCAGACTCGTTACCGGTACGAGTTGTACATTTAGTAACGGTGTAAAGTGCTTGAATGTCATTTTGATTCAATAATATCAATTACCCGTTCTGTTCAATTTTAGTCTTTCAACGTTTTGCATCATAGAAATATATACTGCAACTATCGAATACTATTGAGTTGTTAGGCTCAATAGTATTCGATAGTTGCATAGTTATATATAACTAGTTTCTTAGGATAATAACTAGTTTCTTTACGATTAGTGTAGTTGTTGTACATATACGATTCCATTTCGTTGAACAATTGTTGGAAACTAAACCATTCTGAGCGAGTGTATGATAAACTTCGTTTTCCTTTTCGAATATAGGACAAAAGTTGTATAATCGGCACTAATCCGCGGTCACAACTTAGACCGATTGACACTTTAATAGATTGCGTTGTAGTAAAATAGTACTATCGTTCACCGACAAACAATATTTCTTTCATTAGTTTATCTGCCAGTTGTTTATTAAACTCTTCAATCGCTTGCTCGATATCTATATCATCGTCATTTGATGTTGTTGTTGATGTAGCTTCTTGTTGTTCAAATGGTAATGGAGGCAGTAAATACCGGCAAATTGTATACCGTTATGCACTAAAGCGAACAAACGACTCAAAACTAAATATAACTTTATATACGATTACCCTCACTCCTGCTTTCGTTATTGGTGCCTTATGTTTTTCCAAGAATTTAATTCCTGTCGAGGCATGTTAATTCATGTCGAAACTAGTTTTGTTCATATTTTGCAGTCTCATGTTTCGCAGTTGTTTCGCATATTTTGCAGTTGTTCATATTTTGCAGTCTCATGTTTCGTTTCTATCTCTCTCC
This sequence comes from Adranes taylori, assembly GCA_009867245.2. Lineage (NCBI taxonomy): Eukaryota > Metazoa > Arthropoda > Insecta > Coleoptera > Staphylinidae > Adranes > Adranes taylori. Next base: position 21,742 of record WYDF02279731.1, on the reverse strand, counting down.
AACATACATCGTCTCTTTCTCTCGTGCACACCTATAAATACCTCGGCTCTGCTCCGCTGTAGTCATTCTAAGTTCAACTCCGAACGCATACACATCTTATTTAATCGCATACGGGTACACAATTACTTTATTCAAAAGTTTTTGAAGAAGTGAAAAATTATGAAAAACTGAAAAAAAATTTGAAACTCGTTTAAAATATTCAAATGTAATTTATCAACTATTATTATCAGTTCAATTTCTATCTATTTTTAATTTATATAACCTATCACTCAAGACACCCTACAGCGTAGGGGTCTCATTCACCAATCCTTAGATCTATATATTACCTCCTACGGCGTAGGGGTCTCATTGTTCAATACTAAGGTCTATATATTTCGCTTCTAATTCATTCGCTCAAGACAGTAACGGAAAGTGACGGCCTTGATAACTTGTTTATTTACTATATTATTCGTCTATACCTATCAGTTAAAACACAAAACACACACACATAGATTTTCTGACCCATTTACTCTAGACCCCCTTAAGCGTAGGGGCGTAGGTACTTAGCCCGCCTGTACTTATTCTCCAGTACTTAGATCTATATATAACCCCATACAGCATAATGGGTCTCATTCTCAATTATTTAGAGCAAGATTATTTGTCTATACTATATTATTCAATAGATAATGCGTGTATATCTAATTTTTTTTTCCGATTTCAGTGTCAATCTTTCATCAGATTTTCTACTGAACACACGTGCGCGCATTAACAAGCATAATGTATACTACTGTAATGATTAAAGATGTTGAATCAACATCGACTAATAAGATTACGCATTAGTAATTTTGCAAACAAATAGTAAACGAAAAATGTTTGCTGGTCCAGATAGTGTTGGATAAGAAAAGAGTAACAAAAAAAGAAAATATTAGAAAGCAAGTAATGCATTAGAATGCAAACGTTGATGATATTGAAATTTGAACTAAAGATGTACTATGAATTGAATCAAGACCTCGAAAATTTTACATATTCATCTATATAGAAACGTTAAACTTTGACTTGACGAAAATGGGCTGAAGATATTCATTATACTCTTATGAGATGTTTACTATTATTGAATCTATTTTGCTACCACTGGAATTTGTTTTCTGACAGCTGGATTTGAATCGGAATTATTTTTATTTAGAATTTTTAAAAAGGTATGCATGGTCTATTTATTTTGAAACAATGAAACCATTTTCATATAAAGTATATTAAAAGTCATTCTTTCAATAAATTTATTTATAAGCGTGACATTTAAAAAAATCGAAACGCCTGCACAAATTTTTAGTATAAACAACTGAGCGAGGATTTGAATGGCATATCAAGTTTCATATGTATATAATTACAGTGTTTATTCACGCAAAATTAATTATTAGGACAGAAAATTAAATATATAGATAGTTCCCCGTAGAACAAAAGGGGTTTTATTTATTTGGAACGACAAAAACCTTTTTGTATAATTTTACTTTACACTTCATTTAATTTGAAAGATAAAAACTGTTAGATCATTGACTTATAGAATTTTTATTTTCAACAAGAGGAAGAAACATTTATAAGAATTAATAAGTTTTAGGTTACCTTTTAAACAATAAGTTATTGTTTTGAAAGAGATTAGAATTTTGCTGATTGATCATACGTGTGAATTTTTATTCTTTTTTGCATTGATTAGTATTTTAGATTTACCAGCCTTAAATTTCAAATAGCACTTTGGACCTGTGCACGAAAGAACTAAAATAGACCAAAATGCATCAATTAGGGTTAAGGGATGATTGTAGCGCAGCGCAAAAGCGAGTTTTGGAAGCTATGGAAGCTAGTTTTGGAAGCTATCACAGACAGTGGATCGGTGAGGAGCCATCTAGGGCCGAATGTTTCAGGTGAGTCAATAAATGTTGATAACCAATAATACAGGTGTTTGCATTACCAACCATTGACGTCTGAAAATACAAGTTAAAATAATAACTTGTAATATACCCAAATTCAAACGACGAGCGCCATCACCGCAAAGCCAGGCTCCAGTTGCCGCCGCAGGTGCCGGTGCAGGACAGAGTCCCTGTCGCAATCCCGATGCAGAGCAGAGATTACGCTGCAGGCCCAGATGAAACCCAGAGTCCCCCCACGCGAACTCCAGTGCGCAAGCGGCCGATATGATTACATCTAACAGATTTTAAAAAATAGAGTAAGGGGTTCCCCGAGAATGACAACTGTAAATGATCTGTCATCCGTAATCTTCGATTTACAAATGTCACCTGTCAAACCATCAAACTATTTATGTTAGACCGCAAAAATACCGCTCCGCACAATGGGTAGCGTTTTAGAGCGTCTTAGGGACAGTTCCGCGTGACTTGGGTGACTGTTCAGTAGGAACTATCTCTAACTACTCTGGCAACACTGCAAAATGGTTTATTATATTCTAGATTATATTATCATTGTATTTCTCCTTCTCATACCTTCCTCTTTCTCGCCTTAACCCCACGTATCCCTAATTATCCCAACTTAGGCCGATTACCCCTATTATACCAACTTATTCACATTATCCCGACTATTCCATATTACCTCTACACACCTATTATCCAAACTCCCCGCTATTATCCCCACTCCCCGCTATTAACCTTTCTTACTCCTATCACCCCTATTTATTTCCTTACTCTACTTCCCCGTACCCCCACGTTCCCTATCTTCCCCAACATTCTCACATTACCCTAACCTACCTTATCGTTTTCTTCCTCTACTAGTTCCCACGCTATCCCTGGTCCAGCTGACGCTACTAGTGTGCGTAAGTTCGGCCGCCTGGCTTGAGTCATCGAAATCTGGCATTATTTTAGATTAGCTTCTATTTCTGGAGGAGCAAATGAAATGAACATTGCTAGTACGATATGGACAAAGTAGTCATTATAAGGACAATTTATTTAATAACTCGCTGAAAATTTTAAACAAAGCTATATTTCAGTACGACTAATGAAGTATTAATGAACTATAAATGAAGTATTTGACGTATTATTTTTAAGTTTCCTATTATTAAAGAGGAATAATATTGAGTTCATTAAGTTATGTTGAGACAATTTAGTTAGGCATATATTATCAATACTCAGTAGCTTGGAAAACATTGAATAAAGATATAAGCTACGATATTATCAAGGATATATCGGTGACAATTAGGTGACTTGTTTTATTGGCGAAAGAATATCATTTTCATTTATTCTTGTGACATATTTTAATTGTTGATGACGAATAAACTGTTAATTACTATTGTTGAAAAAGATTAATGACTATTTTAGGGAAGTAGATGAAATTAATAATTATAATAGAGATTGAGAATGTATTTTGATAATTCAGTAGTAGATTGTAACATTCATTGGATAGCTTGCTAAAAATTGAGACAAGATTTTAAATCAATACGATTATTTAATCTTTATATCAAGTTTTGACGTATACACATGGTTCTATTAAACCCTACTGACATATTTTAATGGGAAATCAGGTTTCCTGTCGTGGGATAATAAAAATGAACCAGTCATATAAATTTTTGTGCAGGGAATTCTAAAGTACACTGTTTTTTTAACATGACCCCGTAAAATTCTAAGTAATGGGTAGATTAATAAATAATTCATATGACTTTAGTATCATTGGAACAGATATTATAAAAAAAATTCTCAAACGATGATAATCAGAATGCAATTGCAACAGGAAAGGAATCTAGTTTCACTAATCAGCAGAAACTTTAAAAAAAACATGGTCGACTGTTTATATCTACATTAATTCGTACTGCACTAAATATAAAGAATTCTAGTAATTTAATCGATCCTATTGTTTAGATGTGTTAAACTCACTCATATAGTGGAAGTCTGTAATAATTTGCCAGTAACAAGAATAAAAAAGATACTTTCAACAAAACTTTATGAAACTTTGATGCAGGAGCATTGTAATTCATAGAAATTCTTAGCTTCGTGATGAACTTGAGAACATTCAGATCTATCTCATTTCTTTATTATAGTTGATGTGTGTGTTTATTATAAAGTACACCCATAGTATGACTTTTTTGGCAAATTACTATGTGAGTCCTCTATGACAGAATGCAGAAGGAGCAGTTTTACGAGATCACAAACAGTTTTATGGAGCGCTAATACGAGTTTGTTCGAAGTTCGAGGAATGTGGCTAAAACTTACAAAGCAAAAAATGTAACTATTAATGTGATCAAAAACTAGTGTTTCTTATTAGCTAGTTTATATATCGAATTGAAGCTTTAGAAACAAATTAGATAAACGATATAGAATTAGTCAATTAAAATAAAGTTGACAGGACGTAAAGCTTGTGATCCTGTAATATTAACATATTACGGAATATTGAAATACAGAGTTTAAAAGCATTACGACATAAGAAAAGCAGCTATATCAAATACAAGATTAAAAACATGCTGAATTGAAGTTTTTTGACATCCTATTAACACAGCGTCGCACGACGAGGGACATTCTGAAAGAATATCTAGTCTCAGACTACAAAGGAGAACTGGAAATTCACAAATAAAGCGTCTAAGCCACTCACTCTTTTCGGCGCATTACGGTGGGGGACTTTGCACAATAACTCTCGGAACTTCAACGACATTAATAGAAATTTGATCTGAGGAACTAGAAATTATTTTTTTTTATTTTGATTTTTGTAAGGTTTACCAGTGTTAAAAAAATCATAACGTTCACAAACTTTTTAAGTATAAATAGTATAAGAGACAGTGGAATAAGTATACAAGTGTTAAACATAAGTGTTAGTGATTCAATTTGTACGGACATTATAGTGGGTATGATATTGTTGATTTATCTTAGAATTTGGTGGGCCACAATTAGGGTCCTGTGGAGGTATAACTAGTTTTTGAACATATCAAATCCTGAATTTTGAAGATTTTTAGGAGTTTATATCGACCTTAAATTAACATGGGAAACTCATTCACAAAAAACTGCAGAAAGACTATCATCCATTGTATATTTATTTAGAAACCTGGTGCAAATTGTGTCAGATGAAATGATCTTAGGTGTGTACCATGCTCTATTCCATTCAGTACCATGCTCTGTATATGCGATCTTAGTATGGGGATACTCATTTCATGCAAAATCTATTTTTAAAATACAAAGAAGAGCCATCAGAATAATGCTGGGATTACCATGCAGAGTCGACGTTAAGCTAAAATTTAAAGAAATGAATATAATGACAATTCCATCTGCGTATATTTATGAATGTTTTAAATATATGAAAACCAATAATGCCGACTATAGCACACATGAAATAAATCATGATCACAACACTAGATGCAAAAATGATATTAACATTCAATATCATCGCATATCTGAAAGTAGAGACACCTATTCATAACTTGCACCAACGTTTTACAATAAAATCTCTCATAGAATAAAAAAATTCCTGATGTCGAATTCAATAAATTAATGAAGCAAAAACTTGTTCAAGGAGCATACTATTCATTTAAAGAATTCAACACTGACTGAGTCACAGCGCAGGTCCTCCTGATCGCCAAATGTCGATGGAAGTTGAATGCTATTTGAGGTGGTTTTAAAAAAAACGGTTATAATTGTAAATTTATGTGACAGTAAAATATGTGAAATGAAGACTGTGATTTTATGATATGAACTTAATCATTAAAACAAACAACCTGTTTTGTCCTTACTGAAATATAACCTTTTAAATGATATATGTGATACATTTAACGATTTATACATTTATATCTTTGATAAACATTTAGATTTACACATAAGATACATTTAACTCTTAGTGGGATATTTATATGATATGGCGAGTGTAAAAATTATGTAATTTAACGCACAGTAAAATTATTCTATTCTATTCTATATTTATTTATGAACATATCAAAAACATAAATGTATTATAATATATAATTTTTCTTATGAGCTTATTATGTTGCATATTAATTTTTGTTTGAAATTTCTGAACTTTCCTTGGTATTTTTTATTATTTCGTTAATATCTGATAGATTAAGTTGTGCGTATGAAGTGGTCAACTAAATTGAATTAAATCGGAAACCTTAATTTTAATTATTATAGTAACTTACAATAAATAGAAATAAATTATTTAAGATGACTGTGCAAAGTTTAAAGTAAGTTGGGAAAAGCTAGAACATCACTAGAAGAAGTAAGTTTCTGTATTAATTTCTATGTAAGAAATAGAAATGATAATCTATGAATGCCATTTTGAGTGAATCATTGTTGCGCATATTTGAGTACGACTAACATTTTATTTTATTATTTGACATGGCGGTATTTATTTGTATGAAGAAAAGTTTATTTAATCACATGTAAGTATTTATTAAAACCGTGCCAATACATTATTTAAGTTTAAAGCTTTCCTTTATTTAATCAGCCATAACTCATGAAGGACAGCTCATTGTTTTTAGAGGTACGATGAACTCATTAAATTTATGTTGGGCTAATCAGGTCAGTAAACTTCTCGTAAAGTTTCTGCCAATGACTAAGTCCAGTGTTTTATTCATTTAGTGGGAATGAACAGGGGATTGTAGGTTTGTTTCTTTCTTCCAACAAGCTATAACTTTAATCTGACGAAAATAAGCTAAAGCATGCATTAAAACAGTGTGCATTTGTAAAAAATTAATAACCGATTTTAGAGTACCCAATAGGTGAGAGTGGGTCAGATACGCGTACCCCATACGATGGATCTCACTTTCACCAAATGTCACGCTGGGAAGTTACACTGCCCAAAATAAAACGTGACAATATAGGATAAAAAGTAGAGGTGGGTAAAGCTAGTATTTTTGTAGAATAGTAATTTTGAAACTGTTACTTACAAATACTTGTGACAAATACCTGTTACCAGGACCACCCCGGTCTTTTTTCATTTTGTACTAAGTCAGAAATTTTCCGGGCTCTGAATGTCTACATATTGTAGTAATAGAATTGGTGATCGTATAAAATAAATCACACTCTATATAGTTTTATAAAATAAAGAAAAAAAGAGTCATCAACTGAAAGTAAAGATGATTAGATTCATAGTAATGTTTATTAATTTGGTCAGTTTGGGTAGTAACGAAATGAGATATGCTATGTAAAGTAAGAAACTTCAGTTGAGCCAATATTATTGAAACAATAAAATTGTAAACATAAGTACAAGATACTCACATAAAGGTTAAGTTAGAATGTTATAGTGATTAGCAAATTGTTATGTTGATGGAAAGTTAACTAAAATACTGTGTCGTAACGGCAATACAAACGAAAAGTATAGGAAAGGGTGACGAGTGGTTTTTGGTTGTGTAACTAATAGTAGCAGCATCAGTAGGATTAATATGATTAAAAAGAATCAATCAATAATGACAATTAGGCTAGCGGAATGTATATCTGAGTATGTGATATTGTGTTAGCAATAGGTGTGTACGAGCTCATCATGATCGACAACAAAGATTTAGGCTATACGGAATGAGTAGAGTAGAGTTCACGGATAGACCGCGCGACACACATTAGAAGCAGTAGATTACTGAAAGTGGAAAAACTTATATCGGAGAAGAAACAATAAGGTCTTATACGGAGGACCCTTAAAAATAAGTAAAAGTAATACTAAGTGAGACAAAGTTAGCACTAGAAATATAGTTGAAGTTAATAGCTTGTCGCGTGACGGGTAAATAGTTGAGCATAACCACTCTTTTATTTATCTACAAAATTTGAGCATAATCACTCTTTTATTTATCCACGCCTAACCCATTATAGACTAGTTCTTAAGTAATCCTATACGTAACTGTAAATAAGGTCCCAGCTATCAGCTACCCAGCTATCAACTAACCCCTAGTACCATTACTACCAACTACGCCTCCCTTTCTAGTCCCTGAACATCATCAAACTGCTTTATTATTTACAACGATCCGAAACCTAGGATGGAGACACGCTTGGACCAATCCGGTACAAATATTACCCCTTGCATGTAGTCATTATGTGATTAAGAGTTGCGAGTGTCAAGCGGCCAGAAGTCGGACGTGACAATAGAAAATGAAAGAAAAAAATGTGACTCGGGAAAGGTTGCTGGAGGATTGTATTTGTTTGAAATATTTTTTTTACTATGTTCATTAATCTCATGATCTCATTTCAATAATAATTCTGGTAATACAAAAATAAAAACCAATTTCCTTTTATGTATGAGTTTGCTTATTTTACATTTGAACTGAAATGAACATTTTTTTTAGATGTAGTACTCTTATTCTGAATTATGTCTACTTAATTCAATAAAATTATCTGAAATGACGATTTTTTATGACAACAATCCCAATTTTTTAGACATCTAAATTATCTAAAAAGTTTGAACAATACTTAAAATTTTTAACTTTAGACCTGTTTGGCCTTTTTTCATTTGTTAGTACTTAGGGCCAAAATTATTTTTGTTAATATGATCGACATACAATCATAGATTTATTGATTACGTCTCTTTAAAGGTTAAAACAAAATAGCAAAAGCATTCTTTCCACTTGCATCTATGTACTTGATTTTTATTTTAACTACTAAAGATGGTTGAAGTAAAAGTGAGTCGTTCCAAAGTTGAGGGCGAGTAATTGAAATAATTAAACTGAACATGATGTTATATTTATACAACTTGAGCGTTTTAATTTCATTTGTGAAAGTTTTGATCAATCATTAAACATTAAAATTATTTTAAAGTTAAATATTGATATATTAAATAAGGTGTAATGTGCTAATACGAATATGTTAGAAATAGAATAAGGTATAAATATATTCTTAATATTTAATCATGAACTTATTATAATAATATGTAAAATTCACTCTATATATTATAGGAATTTTTTTATAACTTTCTAGGCAAATATTCTAATAATAATAACCTTTATTGGCATCATCAACAACACAATACAATTAACTTCCTTATGCATATTCACATTACAAAATAAATAATAATATTACATAAATAAAATAAACTTAATTTACATCTTATAATAATATTAAATAAATTCTTTCCCCTGAAGAAGAGGCTAATTTTCCCTTTCATTCAAATCTCCTCATCTCACTTCACTTTTACCTTTCTCCTCCATTCCGAAACTTACACTTTCCTTTTTTCACTGTCTCTTTCAACACTTTTTGTATTATTTCCTTTCCGTAGCCTAATCGGGTAAGAAAATAATCCGTACCCGATTATTTCCTTTCCGTACCCCTCTTGTCCTAAACTTAACCTCCAGTTATCTTCAAGCATTCTATCCTCTTCTTTCCAGTGCAACCCTACACACTCTCGCATCCAATGCATCCACGTTTCATCATTCATCCCAAATACCCTGCACTTTCTATCTTGCCCATTCATACAGTGCCTGTTACCCTACTGTTCACTGCCACACCTAAACCTCGCTATCGTCCTTTTCTACTTCATGCTTAATCCAGACAATAGATATTCTGCTATCCCATCTTCCACCTTTATTCAATCATATTTGCTATTGAACCTACTCCCACTAATCTTTTCATGACTCTCCTACCTCTCAATATCTAACAATCTCTCAACTACCACGTTCACCATTCCATTATCATCCATGATCCTTCCTCCCCATCTATTCATTGACCATCCTCTTCCTTCATACATTTTCCATCTATCCTCTTCACATTTATTCCTATACCCACCCTCTCGCTTTTCATCCATTCCTTTCATATAAATTTCCTTCGTCAATCTCCCCTCCCCATCTATCCATACTTTTCTTTCTTCATTCACCATCTTCTTCACTCTTGTTACCCAGCATTTATGTTTCCCAGTCCCCCAGAACACAATTTCATACGGTGCTGTTCTATCTATACCTAGAATCCTTTTGATACATGTAGCTTGCACTATTTCTATATTTTCTCGTTCATTCACCGATCACACTCCTGCCCCATACATCAATACACTCTTCACACAAACATCCATTATCATTAACCTCACCTTTACCGATTCACTAAATTTCCAATCTCACCCAATCTTCATTCCATCTATCACTCCCCATGCATTCTTTGTTATCATATTAATATGCTCCATTCATGATCCACTTTGCAACAACATGTAACTTATGTACGTGTACCTCTACACCACTTCTATACTTCTCTATTCCAGCTTAAACACATCTCTCCTGCATTTTCCCCCCTCCTTTATACACCATCACTATCTTCTATTCAACAATCACTTCCAATCCCTTCTCGTCCATATACCTTCTCACTCTTCCAATCACCTCATTCATTTCTACCCTATTGCTCGCCATAAACAGTATATCACCCGGATACGAAATTGATCATACTTTACACTTTCCTATCAGTATCCCCCAGCTTGCCCTCTCCTTAACACATGTTCTTTGTCTGAGACATGTATATTAATTAGATAAGAGCTAAGGGAATACCCCTGTTTCCTCCTCCTCTCGCCTAGAACCAATTAGACACCTCCCCATTCACTCACGCCCTAACTTTCGTACCCTCATACATGCTTCTTATAATTCCATCCGAAATCCCAACATCCACGAGTCTCTCCTACAAATACTCCTGTCTAATCTAGAGGCCTTGAGATCAACGAACAACAAATATCTGTCCGCTAATTCCTGATTTATTATATAATTAATTATAACAATGCTGTCCGTTGTCCCCCTACCCCTCACAAAGCCATAATGCGTATGCTATAATATCCTTTTCATCCTCACCACTTCATCCAACCTTCCACTTACAACCCTCGCAAACATTCTAGACAATCCATCCATAATCGTTATCCCCCTGTAACTATGCACACTTTTCCTATAAACTCTCGTATAAACCGGAACAATTACTGCTTTTTTTCCATTTGCCTGGCACACACTCATCTCCCATTCAAATTCTATTGAACCCTCTTTTCAATGCATTCACTCCCTCTTCATTCAGACAATCCCATACCTCAACCGGAATCCTGTCTAGTCCGACAGCCCCGCCTTTATTCATCTTATTAAATTCTCTTCTTACTTCCTCTCTTCTTAATTTGATAACATCCCCATCATCACCTCCCACAGACGCCCCTGCATTCTATCTTACCTGTTTTTCTTCATACAATCCTCCTAACAACCCTTGTCTACCCATTCTCCCAATCTTGATCCACAAATTACTCCCTTTCCCGCTATCATTCCTCTCTGTTTCATATATCGCCACATATCCCTTTCATTTTATAATTCCCTTATTAATTCTTTTTCACTCCTATTATTCCTCTCGTCTAGTTGTGTCTCCTCCTCTAACCACATCCTTTTATCTCTGTCGAACTCTTCCAATGACAATTCACCTCTCCGCACCATCCCCAAAACTTCTCTACCTCTCTTCTTCTTCTTAATCCCTCCTCGTGAACATTCTTGTCATTTTCCTTCCACATATTTTGCCCACCTTCACTTCTTGCTATGTTTCTTTTAACCTCCCATACTATTTCCTCTATACCTCCTATTACTTTACAACTAACATTATTCAATCTCTTCACCATACCTTTTCTCATACCTTCGTTCAATAGGTACGGTACCTCTTTACTCATTACCTCATTAAATTTAACACATTTAACTTGCTTCATTCCTCCTATCATCTACTCTATTTCCAGCGGAAAATGGTTAGAATCAATTCTGTCTCCAATTATCGTACATTACAACTAGTCGCTCCCAGTCTCATCGATAACCAAATAATCAACCACAGATCCCCTATGCCCATTGAATTACCCTCAAATTAGCCTCCCATTCTCCATCCGCACATCCATGTTCTATAGCTAATCTCTTTTCATTAATCCACTCTAAAAACATTTTGCCTCCCCATTCGTCACCTTATCCTTAGATATTCCCTCTACATACACATTTTCGCTTCCTAAAAATCTCCCTCAACTTTCTCATACTCCGGTCCCCACCGATCGCTAACGCATTCCATTCATTCCCTTTCTTCTCCACTAGTTCACTAACACAAACATCCGCTTTCCATCCACTTCAATAAATCTTCCGAATGCATTCTTCCAAGCCCAATCATCGATCCCTCATTCTTTTATTCCTCTTCTTATCCAAGTCACAATCCCTCCTCGAGCCCTCCCCATATCACTCTCCCTTCTTGCACCCTGCATTTTCCAAACAAAGACTTCTGGCATCTTTCTTTCTACTTCCTCCCATCCTTTCTCTTCAACCCACGTCTCAACAAGTCCCACAAAATAAAAAAATTCCAACTACATAATCACCTCCCTTTCTCCTATTTTCCTCCTTAAACCTGCTACATTCCAACTCACCATCCCTAAATCTCCCAAAATCCCCTCATCTGTCTTCCCCATATTCCCCCATTTATTCTTTTCTACCTCTTCTCTATCTTTCTTCTTTTCCATTGTCATTCACACTTCCCCCCCCCCCCCCCTTTCTCAATTCTTTCCACTTTCCATCAATCCTTAATTTTTCATATTCCCTTTTTTTAAATCTACGTACCTATTTTCTGTTGTCATCCTCTTCACCTATCAACTCACCTACTCTATTGTCCTCCATCCCAAGAATCTTACCTTCTTCACTACTACTCCTAACTTCCCACTTACTTAGGCTCTCCCATTCATTCGTACCCTTCCGTATTCGTACTCCTCTTATTTTCATCCTCTTACCTTTTTCATTACACCCATCTATCACTTACACCCATCATTACACCCATCTATCACACCCTATCACACCCATAGCCATAAAAATAGAATAAATGATAAAGTCACCATATGAAGCAATTAATTTTCAGACTTATCTTCCATCAACTTATCCCCTACGCATTTATCGCATACTGTATTCTATGTTTGAAGCACATATTCTTAAGGTACTTGCAACAGAACATTTTCGTCTTTATATCATTTTTATTGAGGAAAATGATACGTCTACCCGTCTACAAACGATTGTATTCTGCGTAATTTCTTTACTTAGATCGATATTCTTAGATGTACTTGGTTCAGCGTCAGTTGCCAATATTTTAGCTGCTTTTATGCGCAACTACCGTGGAATCCTATCATTAGTGTCTCTTTTACGAACCTGTAGTTTTGTAATGTTTAATCCATTTCGCGTACAAATTTTCTACTTCTCAGCAGGGTATGCGGGTTATTAGAAGCATATACAACCTGGGCGTTTATACCAGCAATGTCTAATATTCTCTATAACGTAGTTAGCAGTCACCGTCTGCTTCTTCTGGAAGTGGAATATGTAATATACATTTCATGCACAACATCTACAACAGCCTTCGTGTTTTTCTGAAGCGTAATTATTTCAGGATTTTTCTCTGCGCTAGTTTCTACATAAATAGTATCATCAAAATGCATTGACAAAATTGCCAGAATATTTTTATTTTTCTTTGGAACCTAAGCCCACTATATATTTTTGCTGGACAGCAAACATGCTATACTTTGTGGGTCTCTATTTCACATTTACAAGTTCGTTGGGCAATTCTCTCTTATTGATTCGTATAGTGCCTACCAAGGTAAGCTTTACATTGCACAATTCTTCAACAAGAGGAATACTACAGAACCCATTATCAACGTTAATATTTCTTTTAGTCCCAACAATTGGCTTGGCTAGTCTTAACGAGGGGGTTATGTAGTATGTTTAAACCTCGCCTACCCCCTCGCCCCCTATCCAGAAAAGTAAGCAAAGTCGTAGTTGTACTTGTCAATAGATTTCAGTCAACGTTAAAATATGTTTTCAAGCACATTTTTCTAAAACTCCGCCAACCCCCTTATTTATGTTTGATCTGTTTGTTTAGCATTAGCATCATTTTTATAATTTTTGTGGTATCTGATCAATAAAAATGTTTGTGTACGTAATAATTTTGCCAATAATACGAGGACAGGCAGAAAACTAATGCACACATGCTTGGAGAACACATACAAAACTAGTTACCGTTAAAGCTAATACATTTCTTCCAACGTGTAACAAGTTTTTTCATGCCGTCACTAAAAAATTCTTCCGACTTTTCTCAAATGCAGGACTTGACAGCTGCCGTCACCTCGTAGTCTGAGGCATAATGATTGCCCATGAGGTGTCTCTTGATTAGAAGAAAAAATAAAAATGTAAGGGGAGTAAGGAGGGTGTGGAATCGATTCTAAATTTAGGTTTCGTAGAGGCACTGCAGTTACACGCGAGGTGTGTGGATGAGAGTTGTCATGTTGCAAGATTATTGGCTCCAGGGTGCCTCTCAAACGACAAACTCAACCTCGGAGGTGTATTAGAGTCTGTGTGTATTGAGAATAATTTACCGTTGCCTCTCTTTCCAGAAACTGGGTCACATAAACTCGGTGAGCATCCCAGAACACAGTTAAAAGATTTTTTTGCGGGTGCTTGTGATTTTCGCCTGAGGAGAAGTTGGATGTAGATATTCAGCTCTCTGTGTTTTCTCTTCTGGGACGTAATGATCGACCTGTGACTCATACGCCGTCACAATGTTTAAAAGAATGTTGTCTCCTTCGTCATGGTAGCGCTGCAAAAGTTGCTTGCAGTATTCCAATCGACACTGGTTGTTCTTGTCTGTGCGTGTTCTCGTCTGGCGTAGTACCCATCGTGCACAGATTTTACGGTATCCTCATTGTTCAATAATGAAGCCGACGACTTTCTTAGATATTCCAATCTGATTTGCAATACGCTTTTGAGTGATTCGCCGATCATTTTGAATCAAATCATCGACGAGTTTGCGATGTTTATCGCCTGTGGCAGTGATCGGATATCCACAGCGAGTTTAATCAAAAATTATGGCTTTTCCAGTTTCGCAATTACGGAATTTTATTGCCCATCGTTTTACAGAAGACCTATCAACAGCATCGTCACTATAAACATCCATTAAGCGACGATGAATCTCAATAGATTAAAAAATTCGAAAACAGCACGCTGTTTAACTCGCGTTGACATAGCACTAGAACGCGCCTTCATACTTTCGCTTCTCAAAATACACTGGACGAATTCAACCACCTCAAACCTCGCATGAGTATAGAGGGGAAACGTCACTTTCACATTCGATGTGACGCGTTTCTTAAGCTCATTTGGTTCGCGGTATACTAGCATGTGTGCATTAGTTTTCAACCTACCTTAGTACTATTACTAATAAATAGATTGAAACACTCATTTGGACTTTTTGTACCTTTTACTCCATTCCTTGTCCCTGGCAAGTGAATAAGTATATTTTGTCAACGCGTTCGAACATTCTTCGGACCCCATATTTTTCGCCACTTTGTTTAGCTATCACGGCCTAAATAATACAAACCAGTATAAGCTTTTGTTGGTTTATCTAAATCTTCTAGCTCTGTTTCAATGTCACTGTTTCTGATTCGCCTTCAATCTCAACATCTGACTGGTTTCCTTCTAACAGAAGGTGTAAATATTCCTGCTCCTGTTCGTAAGTGTTAAAATATTTTTGAAACATGTTGAAAACACGTCTTTTATCTGTAAAAATAATGTAAACTGTGTAAATAAATAATTTTAATATTATACCTAGCCAATAGTCAATTAGTAGTAGGTATGAGGAGTATTTACAACACCCCAGCGTCAAAGCACGTTAATAACTTCGGAACAACACGTGCGCACACTTTATCAAGCCACACGATACTAACATAAGATGCGACTACAAGAAACTAAAAACACAATACTTTAGGCAGACAATGTTGCAGAAATATTTTCATATGAACATGTGTGGGGTGTTATTAATATCCCGCATGTAATATTGAAATTCTTTTTATTATTTCTGTTGACTGAGTGTTGGGTCCATCAAAAAGAATTAGTAGATAGATCCAATAATCACCCAAAAAATGCATCAAATGTTTGTTTAGAAATAGGGATACAGAATCAAAGTGAAAGAAGAAAAAACATATCGACAATCTTAAAACGTGTTCTTCATAAGTTAACCCCTGCCTCTCCAAAATTAAATACAATTTAAGTAAAATAATGAAAAAGGGAGGAAAGTATTGCTTTCCATCTGCAATGGTTTTGCCAATAGAACATTGTCTCAGTTGTGACTCTAAACGAGTTTCACGCATTTACAATTATTATTATTTATTTATTTTAAGTAACATTACAAATTATTGTATTTAGTTTTGACATAAAACTACAAAAATCTATACTTTTAATTAAAACCAAATATAAAATATTAATACTTTTCATTGTAAAAATAGAAAATTTTATAAATATATAAAGAAAAACATCAGTTTAATATCTTCAATTTTATGCCTTATAGAGCCATCTAGATAAATAAGAATAATTAAGAAACTACAAAAAATAAATAATGTTAAAAAGAATTTAAATTATTTTTTCATAAAATGTTCGTTGTCTTCAGCACCGTCAAAAAATGAATATAAAAAATTCCGTACCCTGTACGAGAATCCGTAAATGTTACTGACCTGAAACTGATATACATTTTTCTGCCATATGATCAATCAAACCTATTCCCGACCCCAAAGTATCATCATCGAAATTAGATGTGCTATAGTGGACAGAGCTGTTACAGTTCTGTCCACTATAGCACATCTAATTCCTTGTGTTCACCTATTACAATACTCATAGTTGTTCCTAATATCACTTATTGTCTGCAAATATTATGCTCATGTTTTGTACTCGCTGTTACAGATCCTTAGGAACAAGTTGTGTTTCTGTTCCAGTTCTTCCGACATACTAGGCTAGTATTTTGTATCTGGCTAGTATATCGTACCGGTAAATATCGGTGCGTGGAGCACACTTCTCGCATGTATGCCTTCTCCCATGCTCTCATGCTTATGTATACGTTTTTTATTTCTATGGTTAGGTTGGGCGATTCCACCGTATATTTGAAAATGTATACGTGAGAAAAGTGAGATAGGAGGAAAATATTTGGATGCGAGAACGTTATTTTTAAAAATTTTCGGGAAATTAATAGAAGTAGATAAAACATTTTCATAAATTTCTAAAAATAATTTTTGAATTAAAATAAAAGTGAAACAAGAATGATTATTTATGGGATCAGTGGACCTGTTACTGCGTACGTCGGTTACACGTACAGAATCATTTACAAGCCTCAACATCATTCATCTGTTTCAAAATAACATGTGCAGTACGTACTTACCATCTCTAATAAAAAGTGATTATTACAAACAAAAATAGAGGAAGGATATGTCTACTTGTGTTTCGAGCAATGGTTCTGATAGATGCTGGAAGAAGTATATTTTATCCGCTGGGCCAAGTCTCTTTTGAATTCAATGCCTCCATAAATTTCACATGATCAAGTGATCCAAATCCAAAGAGCCTGATGCCTGATCCAAAGACCAGAGCAGGCATGAGCCGGAATAGCTTATAATAACCACAAAAAGAGTAGGCGACTCACCTATTTATACTGCAACACCCTGTTTTCATTTTTTCTGATGAAATGGCAATTCCGGTGGACTTATATATTAATATCGTAAATTGACATCATTGTATTTAATACTGGGCGTTTTCCAGTGTTTTATTTTTGTAAGTTTCCTTATTGCTACTAATAATTCTATGATATTTAAATTTTTACTTTCATAATAATTGTTACCTCTTTAGATCTTCATATTATAGAATTTGGAAATCAGTTTTGCTAAAACAAATGAACCTACGTTTCATCGTTTTGTTTTAAATTATACAATTTTTGTTAGAGAAACTTATTGTTTTAGAATAACCACAGCTTAATAAGTGCTGAGATAAAATTATTCTTTTCCTCATTTTCGCCAAACATAGTAATTTTGTTGCAAAATAATTCTCAGCAGTAGTAACTATATAAATGTAACAGATGCAGCATAATTTCCGACTGAACACCGGTTGTCATCCATTTTCTGGTTTCGCCGGTGTTATATTCGATGTAGAAAATCTTTAGGTTCCCATATTCTGCTTAGCGTGGCTGATTTTCTCTGCTTTTTTGCCGTTTTAAAATATAACTCATGCACACAGGCACAAATGTGTTTTTTTCTCGAAACAACTAATATTAAATAAAGATATACAAATTGGACACTTAGTAATATTATCATGCACGAGAGAATTTTATGAAATTTTAAATACAGTTTGAATTTATTGTATTTAACAGTTTCTTCAAATAAGATTACTTAAGTAAAAAACTACAATATTTATATTAGTCATATGGGAAAAACTAACGCTTCATCATATGGATTAAGGATGTAAGTATATTATCTACTTTTGCATAATATTTCAATTTATTTATTATAATTTTTTGCTTCAACACGTTATGGACAAATATTTTACTTAATGTCGTTGACGAACTTCAGCAATGCAGATGCTGAAGCTTTGCGCTTCATTAATTTACGTGTATATAAGGTCTATTCCTCAATTGCGTTTGTTTGTATTGTAAATTATGGAAGTATAGATGACGCTGCTTAAAAAAGTTTTTAGACTGTTATGAGTAGATAAACTTGTGGTCTTGATAACTTTGATGCAATAATTAATTTTTTCTATAATAATGACATTAACTTGAATATATTTTCGTGTGTACACATAGTTGACCATCAATGGCACAGCAAAATGTAGACAATACCCATTTAAAAATTTACAAAGTTCCTTACTGCATAATTCACCAAGAACTCAGATAATTCACAAATGCTTAATGTTTATAGAAAAAACTTAATCCTAAAAATGTACTTAATCTAATTTAATTCTAAATATGCTACAACGTTGTAATAACCACACTTTTGAATAAATAAAACCAAATGTAGCTTTCGTCAGTATCCAGTCTGAATGTGTTTCCCAATAGCCTGTTACCTTATAGTCCCGAAAAACTCGATTGACTCGATTCACCAGCAAATATTATGTCTTGCAACGGGAATTTACCCGCAACACCCAAATGCTATTCCCCTAGTTCGTGTTACTAGACAAGCAATATAATGTGATGTCATTGTTTTCAGAGATGTCAACTATATTAGCGTCAAGATGAGAAGCAGCCCCGTCAAAAATTAATAACACCTTTCCAGGAGTTATGAATTTAGAAAAATGCTCAATCCACTTCATAAACGTAAGGTAGGTCATTGAACCTTTTGCTGTCATAAAGACATCTGATCTCACAGGCAAACTAATCTTCCATTCGTCTTTTAATATCCGCTCTTTGAAAAGGAGCAGAGGAATGAGTGCTTGCCCAATGGCATTTGCACATGAAACTATCGTTAGATTTTCTGCATATTCAGGTGCAATAATATGCACACACCGACTTCCTTTTTTAGCCCAATACCAGCCAACGTCCTAATTATAGGAGGCATACTTTCTTACAGCCAGTGCCAGTTATTCTTCGATAACTTTTTACCAGTTATTCTTGTTGCGTTATTTACGAGAAATAAATCTCAAATCCTCTGGAACGGTGCGAGAAAATCTAAATGCTAATTGTCCTTTATTGGCCTCGAAACAAATGGCCAAAGAAAAAAAACGAGGTTCTTTTGACTACAAATTGACAAATCGAACGAAATCCTAATCTTGAAGTGGAATAATAATAAGCCTGTTTCTCTGTTGCTACAAATTATAGCAATATTGAACCCTTAGGCAATATCAAGCGGTATTCTAAAAGAGAAAAGAAGCATGTGTATATTCCAATTCCGAAGGTAATCCAAGAATATAATTCTCGCAAAGGCGGGGTCGATTTGGTGGACAAACAAATTTCACTCTATAGGACGAGAATCCGTTCGGAGAAATAGTGGTGTTTACGCAAATGATAGACAGTGCATCATTCTTTAATGATAGACATTGTATCTTTCAGCTTATCTTTCTAAGACAATAACTTCTACACCTAAATGACCAGGACTACAAAAATCTAAGCTATTAGGTGGTAGAGTTTCTAATGATATACGATTTGATGGAATGTAGCATTTAGTTCAGTCTATAAAAACACAACGAAAATGTGCTTACTGCTGCAAGAAAATGACTAGAATATGTTGTAAATGCCATGTTCCATTACATGACGCATGCTTTGTGAATCTCCATGGCAAATAAATTTTTTTACAGCATAATAAATGCGTTATTTTTGTTTGTCCGCTGTCTATTGGAAATTTGTTCTTGTCAAAAAGATGATGATAGTTAATTCATTTTATATTTTTATGTGCCAATGTCCCAAAAATGGGACGGACTATATTTTTAACCCTAATATTTTTTTTAAATGAATATGCATAATTTTAGCTTAATTTGTGCGTTAGCAACCTAATTTTATAAAATTTTAATAGATTCTCTATAGACAAGTTATGGCAGGTGATGGATTAGCTAAAACTCATTGCATTGGTGAATTATCAATCTATAACCCTTATCATCTATATTGTAGATGGATTGGGATTACATCTCCAAGCTTTTCAAAGTGATCATTAACGATGTACTTATTCAATTTCATGGCATGTGTTGGATTTAAATTTTGTGTATTCCTTGTCGAAATGTCAGGATATCCAGCTAAAAATAGATTAAGCCATTTTCTTCCCGCCAAAAGTTGTTCCTTTGAAAACGGGTTGGCAATGTTATTCAAGCAACAAAAATAAAAAAAAACTGTTCGCATAACAACTTTTGGGACAAGAGGCATGGGAACCAGACCTAATCTAATTATTCTGGAAGATAACTCACTTTCTTGTTCTTGTATAAGATATGTTGGGCGGCCCATTTTCTTGACAATTGATCCAGTAACTAGATGGTTTCTAAGATGGTGTCTATGAATTCCATAAACTTGACTCGCATGATTAACACTCTTTTTCAAATTTTCAGCCGTTCTTTGAACTGCTTTAGCAGCCTCCACGAGTGGATCTCGCGTCCACAGTGCTCGTTTCTTTACTGGTGCCATTATATATCTAAAAATAAAACAAATTATAAAAAAGTAATAATAATAATATTTAACACAAAATTTGATAAAATAGTAAAAAGTGATGTATACACCAATAAGACCTTCCCTGACTTATTGGTCTACAAATCACGTTTTTAGTTTTTGACAAAGGAAACATATAAAACATTAGAAATTAATAATTTTCTACACATTTTCTTAAAACATTTTAAAATTACTGTAGAAAAATATAATTACCACTATTTAAAGTAATATTTTACTACATTTGTAAATAAATCAAACGTACCATAAAATTAGTTGGTGGATCAGCAAAAAGATACAAACTTTTCTCTAGAAATAAGTGTTCCAACTGGCGGCCATATTAGTTCAGTTTTGACAGTATACTGTCTTACAAGGCACTGTGGACTGTATCAATATCTATGGGTAAATTGTTGTACTATTTAATAAAATAGGGGTTGGGCTTACTGGGAGCACTGACCTTATTTGGCGCAACCACCTTATGTCAGACACAGCCTCCACAACGTACACAATTACAGATGTTATCATGGAATTAAAAAGAGTAGAAAGTACCTAAATATGATTCTTTAATTTCTAAATATGAGCAACCCGAACTAAATAAGTAGCGCAAGGAAGATACTGATACCTTACAGACCACTTCTGTGTCTCTTATGTATAAAAATAATTTGGACGAGAAATTTTATCGCGAACTTTATGATCATGAAAATCGTAGCAAAACTATAATATTATACAACATTCCACAATGTAATTCATCGATATTACGTGAAACAATTCACAATGACAAGAACACAGCCAATGACAAGAACAAATGTTTCTAAAACTAAATATGGATGTGAACATCAACAACATAACAAAATATGTACTTGTAACATATTTTGTAACATATACAGAGTTTTCAATCAAATAATATTTGTCCGATGATAAGGTTCAGAACGGAGTAAATGTATATTCAC
>WYDF02279720.1:0-17228 GCA_009867245.2 Adranes taylori | reverse complement strand
GTGAATATACATAAACTCCATTCTGAACCATATCATCGGACAAATATTATTTGATTGAAAACTCTATATATGTTACATTTAATCTTTTGATCAACGTATCAATGTGGTCTTTGAAATTTAACTTGTTCTCCAGCAAGATACCAAGCCTTAGGAATCGCAGAGTGGCTATGCCAAATATTAATATCTGGGATTGCTTCTTTGTTAGTAAAGGTGACAAATTTGTTCATATACTTATATAATACTCTCTAAATCGTTTCCTACATTGAAAAAAAAATTTATTGGAAAATTCATTATAAAGTCAAATTCTCAGTATAGATGTCTATTTTTTCTGCAAGACTTGATAATATGGCGAGCACGAATCTTTTATTCAAATAATAGTTCATTGGTAATAAGTTATTGTACTAATCCCTGCTGTTTGATAATCATATTGTACTTTAATCACAATACGTAATCGAAATTGAAGAAACAATTAAGAACCACTGTTTTGCAGTAAGGTAATTCCTATATGCATATAAAGGTACTAGCGTGTGTGAAACTGTTTTCTAGTCATTTATTTTCCGGGAAAATAATAGCCGTGTAGGTACCATGAAACGAATTTAAACTAAATTCTCGATAGTAGTAGGCAAAAAACATTCGTTTAATCAATGACGGAAAAACTTGTTCAAATGCAAAAACTTCACACTTGGCTTACTTTTAAATCAGGTTTACAACTTTAGATATATGAATCTTGGATTACTTTCAATATAACAAGCAAAAAAATTGCATTTCTAAATGAATATGTTTATTAAAATTTTCACTTTGATAAACAATAGATTTCGTTTTGCTAATCTACACGAAAAAAATTGTCGAAATTTAAAACATATATTTAATTTTTTACGTATTGTTGAAACTAAAAGATAGTAAAGATAATAAATGGTTGCTTCTCCAACTTCGGTCATAATTGAACACTTAGAAACTATACTCCGAACACTACTAGTTACATGTTCATGTACAAGAGCGTCATATACATTTAACACTCCAGTTTTCAAATGCACTGTTAATTGACACTGTAATTTTACAGTACCATTTTAATTTTTCATATACCATATAGGTCAACTTTCTGCCGATTGGAAATGTTAATCGTTTCTAAGAAAGATAATTGCTTCTTAATGGCCACTCTTGTGCTTCTTGTATTATTACCAATGTGTTATTGGTAAAAGAAAATAAATATGGACTAATCTGCCAATTTAAGTTAAAATCAAATTAAGCTTGTCGAATCCCTGAAAGTAAAACTGTGAATCTAAATTTATAAGAACGCTAAATTCAAACATGAAATTTCCAATACGGTTCTAATTACAATAATTAAAAAACTTTCGAACTTGACTAACCTTGACTAGACTGAACATCTCAAAACACCAAGTAATACTTGAATTTTATACTATATAATATAAATAGTTTTATATACAGTTATACTACACAAGAGAATAAAATTAACGTAAGAACGAACGATTTCCTCGGTAAACTTGCCTCCACCCAGACGAATTTCTTCTCGGAATTTAAAAATGGGTAATACAATTAAAATGGTACTTTTATATATATTAATTTTATCAAATACATATGTATGTTCAATTCTGAACAAAACATATTGAACAGCAGCTTGCTGAAAATCGTACCTAGCAATTATATTCTCTATCGATCTCGTTGTCACATGTTATCATATGAGCACATTTTCACAGATTCTTATTTTAAAATTTTAAATTTAGTTTCTATATTCAATTATATACGGTATTATGGATATTCTATTATAGGAGTAATGTAATTGGCCGATACTAAACCCACACGAACTCGAAGACTTCCACATGTTCGCGAACATCTCACGCCCTGTTCGCGAACATCTCGCGACAGGTATTTTTGTGTGCAAAACTGTTTGCACGAACCTCAAGATGTTCGCAAACACTTGCAAATGCGAACACGAACGAACAGCTCGCGACACCTCACGACATCTTCCGAATAAGAGGCTAAAAATAAAATTTTAAATGAAACTACCGAAATTTTTATTTAATTTTTAAATAGAAGTGCGGAAATTATGTACGGAACAACATATCTGACTTTGCTGGAACATTTGCGTTCTGCTGACAAAATTATTAATCACCGTGGCATCAATATGGCTGGATTTCACTGATACATCTCCTAATCTCCTCTGTCAAGGCTTGGGTGGGGGTGGTTGGGATAGACTTTTGAATTAAAAATCCATAGAAAAAAATCCAAGGAAATGTCTCGTGTAACAATAGCATTGTTTCTCATGATGAGTGACAAGTGAAACCGTCCTGTTAAAAACACATGTCTTCGACACTTACACCATCCATTTGAAACTGAAAAAACTGAATTGATCGATTCTAGACCTACAAGAACGCGAACACTTCCACATGTTCACGAAAATCTAACAACATATTTGCGATCATCTCGCACATATGTTTTTATATGCAAAACTACTGGGACGAACCTCAATATATTAGCGAACACAACAAGAACACGAACGAACATCTCGCGACATTCCACAAAATCTCGCGACATCTCACAACATCTCGCGACATCTCACTACATATAGCGACATCTCGCTCATAAAAAGTTACTAGATTCAAAAAAATTACTATTTGATGTTCAGACAGCAAATGTAAGATGAGTTTATGTCGATCATCTGTATGTGGTAAGTATGCTCGAATTATTACTTTTATATTCATTGTACATCATACTATTTCGGCTAAGCTCGGAACCTTAGTATAATAAGCTTCTTCAAGTGTATTGCTATAATAGTCAACTATTTTCATTCGAAACTTTATCTGAACTAGAAAGGCATTAATCATATGCACAATAAAAAAACAACTTTTGGAGTATTTTCATTAACTACCAGATTTTGAAGACTTACTTTATTTCAAAGTTTAGTATTTTCATATTTCAAAGTTTAGTGTCTTCTTTGTGACTCTCAATATATTCAAACAAAAGAAAAAATTAAATTATAGTGATTATCCTTTGGATATTATTATATGTATAAATATTCATAAAAAATATAGTTATTAAATCATGTAAATATAATAAATCGTGTTATGTTTAGAAATAATGATATTTATCTCTTACGTGATAAAATATTTTCCTCCAAATTTATCTAAATATAATCTCTCGCCATTGTATTGTACTATTGCAACAAATTTCGAAACAAATCTCTCCGAATTGGTCGAAAAACTTTTATAAACGGAATGGCGAATGCGACAAAAAGTCGGCATGAGAATCTTTGCGGGTTACGCTATAAAATTTTGGTCACATGAGGTTCTGCAATGCCTACACGTCAAAGACATTTATCATGTAATAAATGTATTCCGAGATATTCCCTTTATAATGCCGTTCCTATAGTTTTTACGCCCAATTGCATTTCAATTCGACGGAAACCTTCAATATAAAATGCAAATTTTTAAACGAACCTACATTCATGGTATGTATATGTCTATATTATTGATCTATGTATCTGGCAATTCGTGCGAATAGATAGGTATGTAGATACCTATAACGACGGATGTGGAGAATTTTGTATCAGGTTATTGGAAAATACCATCATGACAAATTTATGAAATTAAAAAATTTCGTGGAATTTGTAAATTTTTTAAGAAAAATACTTTACACAGGGATTTTAGTAAAATTTTTACAAAAATAAATGTATCACGTACGTAATAGTTACACAGGCCTGCATTTTTTCGTTTGTATCATGTTTTTCAAGTTTTGATGATGGATTCCTATGTATATTTGTGCGCTGAATTCAAAATTGACATTAGCTTTTTCAATCACATCAGAAAATTTTGCAAATTAGAATTTGCCAAAATGTGTTATATATCGATTATATATCACATGCCTGTTTATGATGAAAACGAATCGTTGACATCATAAAGCGGCAGATGGCAGCACTTTCGTCATTAAACATGTTGTATACCTCTGCTGGCTGACAATGTTGACGCAACCGTTGGTTCATATCCTCCGCGATCAATAGTGTTTGTGTCGGCGGATATACGCTAGAAAGCAAACAGTGTTCGAAATGGCTTCAAGAGGCTATGAAAAGTCCGCAGATTCCTTTCGTTACATTTGTGGCGTGTTAATGGTGTCAAGACAAAAAA
The DNA here is from genome assembly GCA_009867245.2 of Adranes taylori. Classification (NCBI taxonomy): domain Eukaryota; kingdom Metazoa; phylum Arthropoda; class Insecta; order Coleoptera; family Staphylinidae; genus Adranes; species Adranes taylori. The sequence continues at coordinate 13,089 of WYDF02279720.1, read as the reverse complement.
AAGACATCTAACATCGTTCGTGCAGCAAATGTATCTCGCGTATTTCGATGTAAAACTAGGAGATCAAGACAAAACTTAGGCAGTGAGACGGTGGTCAAAGAGTGAAAAACATTGTTTCAGATTTCGCGTTGCGATGGTCTAGCCAATACAATTTGTCTAACGTTATGTACGAAAGAATACAATTTCTGTAACCAATTTTAGCTTCTTTGCAAATTTGAAAGTCGGGAAATAGTAATATCGACACCAAATGCCCTCCCTGTCCGATCAAATTAAAATGTAATGGTCACTTATTTAAATTAGAAATTTTACTTACAGGTACTGTTCTCTGTACAAAAAATTTTGAAAAATATTCATGCAAATGACAATTATTTATAAGGACACTCATCAATAATTATAATATGCATGAGATTTCTTACAAAATTTTCGGAAGTTTCACTTGATACTTACAAATACTTTCAAAACGATTATAGAAAATGAGCCTTAATAATCCTAAAAAATTAACGTATTTTTTACTTAATAACTAATGTTTAAATAATTGACAATTGGATACAAAAATAAGGGCCCAAAACTTTTGGAACTCTTAACAAATAATTATTGCCTAATACACTGGCACCTCAGAGGTAGTTTCTTTAATTATACCAAAGCCTATATATTGTAATAAAAAATATTCCCTCTATGTCCGCAATCTATTTTATTATAAAATATTTTAAAATCTGAATCAATATAAATGGAACATATTATATAGAATAATTCGGAAAGCTCTAGTAATGCAAACAAGTCGTGGAATAAAGAAATTTTACGGCCCACTGTCTTCGCTGATTCTCTATTTGAAAGTATTTGGCATATAAGACAAAGAAATAAGAATTCAAAAATTTATGAGATTATATACGTTGCGCTTTCATACTCTGCTAACTCTATTGAAATATTTCCATCACAGATTTCAGATTTAGACTTTAATGCCTACTTTTAAGGAAGTCATATCACGCATAGGTAATGTTGATAACTATTAAGAATAAATAATAAATTAGTTCATATATAAAATGGTTAAACTTTGCGATTGGTTTATAATCAGAAAACACAGAAAATGAACTATAAACCCTTTTACAATAGCACACGCGAAACAAAGCTTTTCAGTGATGAAGGACAAACAAGTGAATGCGCCTCCTCTTGAGCGCGAGGTGCAAAGGTAAAGCTCATATCTTTAGGAAAGTTTTAAGCTTTTTCTGAAGAAACTTCTGACCCATAAGGAGTCAAATGTCATATCAGGCAGGAAATTTTTGAGTTTTAAAAAATAATTTGCTTTCAGTATCATATTCTTAAAGATTTTAGATTAGAAATATTTCATACAAAAAGGTTGGTCTTATTGGTGCCACCATTCAAAATGTTACTTTTGGAAAGAAGCAAGTTTTAAAAGTACCGCTAGTTTAACAACGAACTCATTTTGATTTAACCATGAAACATCAAATATGCGTCTGCCTATACATAGATAAATTAATTGTATTGCCGGCGCTCTGTTGCTCTTGGAAGTATATGGATACTTGAGAAGTAGGAAATCACAGTCATTCAAAGTTCGCTTTAGTTATCATTTGTATTTTGTTCTCTGAAATATATTTTGTAGCTAGGTGGTTGTATTAAAAAAAAACTTATTTAACGAAACGTATTAAAATTTAAAGATTTATTTTTGTTTGATTTAATTGATTTCTTAATCACAATCTATTTACGTTACTTTTACTATTAAACTTATTATCTGTTACTTTGGAATAGTTTTACACAAGATTCAGCTAACCATCCAATTTAAATAATTTATTAATTATTTAAAAAGATATACTTTATTATAAATGCATCGCTACAAGGTAAACTCATTTATACAAATTCATTTAACGATTAAAATATTTACAAGTAATTACTTTAATTTATAGATTCCAAGCTTACGATTCTAGAGTTTTATAATATAAAATATTCTATAATTAATCTCACATAGTTACTAGTAAACTCTATTATAATAATGCCACATCTATCATCGTTTGCTTTGATTATATAGACAGCTGGTTCTAGAACGAATGGCAGGACGTTGATCATGCGTGAAGTAAGCGCTTCTTAAATACACGTTTTAATCTTGTATGATTTAATTAATATCTACTTGCAGTTGAAATAACGCTATGTAACTCGTCCCATCTTTTGGAAATTGAAGCCTATTCTTATAGCTTCAGTTTAACGGTGTCTATCGGAAGGATTCTTGGGTGTCAGAACGTCATATTCGATTCGGTCCAACTCCTTTTAGACTTGTTTTGCTCGTAGTCGTTTTGATTTACATCTTACTCGTTTTGGATTCATTTTTCTTTTTAAATAATCTTAACTTCCATGCTAAAAAGCTGCAAGTAATGTAGCTATTATGTATAACATAATTGTCTAAATGCTTGTCGTTCTATGTATAATAGGATTGTGGATTTCACTTAATAAATAGTTTTGGTTTTGTAACTGGCTTGAATTGATTGTATTTCATCTAAATTTATTCCTTTCTATTCTAATTGGAGAACGTTGTATGTTTTTACTTACGAGGCTTACAATTGCACCTGTTTTTTTATTTGTTTGTGGCTCACATTAAATTACCACCTCTAAAAGGTAATTAGCTCGCGGTTATAACCTGTTCCTCCAGTTTAGTCTACAAGAGCCACACTAAGTTCACGGGCTCCCGCCGACCTAGAACTTTATATAATAATTATCAAAGACAATTTACAATTATAATTATTCAATGAATGTAGTTAATAAGTACAACTCAAAATAGCGCATAATTTAATACAATATTGCATAATAGTGTACAATATTGTAAAATTAGAATAGTGTATAACTTAATATGTATAATTTAATACAATTATTGTTAGTTAAAACTAGTATAGTAAACTCGCGTTATAAACATTCAAGCACAGTGTTTAATTTTTCATGAACTAATAATAGTAGTATTTAGATATTAAATAAGCACTTTCACTAATTCGTGAAATATCCATACAAATCTGAATGAGCCCACGCCCATTATACAGTCCACTGTTGCTAAAATATAAATAAGGCAATAATGGTACGTTAAAGCTATATTACAGAATCAAGAATGCATAGAGAAATTAATGAATTCTTGCAAATATAATATTTCCAATCCGTAAAATATCACTTTAGATACAGTTATCTGTAAAGTCAAAAGATATAAGGGAAATACTTTAACTTAAATGTAAGTCTGTCACTTCAAAGGGATTCTTCTTATCTTTGTTGCTCCACATGCAGCAAATATTTCCTTAAAATTTATGCTGTCGGCTACGTACCATTCCACAATCAGCAAAGCCAAGGCTCACAACATTTTTGCCCCATTGATGATCTTGGGTAGTACAGGATTAGTTTAAACTTATCTTTATTAATTTTACACATCACGTTTGTCAGCTTCAAAACAAAAACTAGAGTTCAGTTTTTTCAAGCTGATACAACTGTCTCCTATTCCTATATATTTCTTGTTAACCAAATTGTGACGAGTGAATTGGTCATTGCGAAATAGATCACACTCTATTTAGTTTTATAAAATATAGAGCAAAGAATTATTAAATATAATTGAAAGACGATTACGTTCATAAATTTAGTTGTTATCAATTTAGTTAAGAATTACGAAATGTAAATACTAAGCTTCAATTAAGAAAGTATTATTGAAACAATGAAATGTAAATATTGATACGAAATAGTCACATTTAGGTTAGTAGAATGTTATTATAATTAAGCAAATTGCCATCTATGATGATGAAAAAGTATACAAAATACTGTGACACAATGTTAATAAAAATGCAAAGTGTAAACAAGGGTGCTATGTAGTTTCTGAGTTAGGTAACTAAGATTAGAAGCATCAACAGAATTATTCGGTGTAGAAATCAATCAATGCAAGCGTGTCAGCGATACGTGAGCGCGAAGCCAGTAGATATAGACGGTGAAAGCCTGCGAGGCAAGATAAAATCGCTACGACGACTCACACAGGTATCCAGTGTAGCATACTGTATGAAGCGCTAGGCTAGCAAAAAGTAGCAAAGCCTCAGTATAAGAGGAACAGTACGGGGAACCGTTAGGAACGAACGTTCATAATATAGTTTAACGTGAAAGAATCAACAAAGTATCATCGAGTAGTTCCAGTTGAAAGTCGTTAGTAGTAGTTAGTTGAGTAGGGAATTTTTAGTTAATTAGTATTTATTCTGTTAACGGTAGTTTATCAGTAGGAGTATATAAAGGGTTATAGTAGTTAGAATTAGCAGTTAGCATAGTAGTGTAGATTGTAGGTTTAGATAACCGGAAATAAATTAATATGGTAAATTAATATCAAGAACCATAAATTAGTGCCTTTTGTCGGCCAACTTATTGAGATGAACAACATTATGTGAGTATCATTGTCCGATATGTTTTAATTAGAGAATTGCATAACTTCACTTTTTATTTGTATGGGATGAACTATAATTTTATTAGCGTTTGATTGAGCAAAACTTATTTATTAACTGATTTGCTATTCGTATTTTGTACTAATTATTATTAGGACCAAATATCTATATCTGATATTAACCGACCTAGAGTAATTTAGTAATTTACACAGTGTAGTATTTCTAATATATGAGATTTAAGTAGAGCTACTCTTTCTTTACTCATACCTCACATAAGTTTAGAAAGTACTTCAGTAGTAGAACTAAAAAATCTATAAAGTAGATTTATTAGAATCTATTAAGTAAAATCCGTTTAGTAGATTTATATTAATCTATTAAGAAGAGTCTATTAAGTAGTTTATTATATAAATCTATTTAGTAAACGAAATAGATTTTGTATAATTAAGGTGCCTAGATAAGCAATCAGCTACCTACGCCCCATAGACATACCTAATACGATAAATACGATCTGCGCCTCCCTTCGTAGCTCCAGTAACATCAGTTCACTACTTACTTAATTAGTTACTTATTACGATTACAAATCTGTGGGTTGGAGTTAGGTTCAGACCAATAGGGCTTAAATCCGTCTCTATCCCATAATGTCAATGGTGTGTGATCGAGGTTTCAAGAAAGCCATGACAACTCTAGGTGAGAGCCTAATTCCCTGGGGCTCTCAAAATATCACAAGGTGTACAAAATATAGTAGGTGGACAAAATATAATTTAAACGAGAAATATAAGAAGGGAAGTGATCAATTTGGAATAAATGTGATCTCTATTATATAACAGTATTTAATTTATATTAAATAGTTTTGTGATTCTGTTTACAAAGTGCCTCTATGTGCATTAATTACATAAATTATTTCTAATGCTGTGGACTAATGTAACGTGAATTCCGAATAACAAAACCACGAAAAGTCATCTACGTTCATAACTCGCGCGTGATCTATGCATGAAAGTGTCACATCAAAGCGTCGACAACGCATTTTGTAATTATAGATACTTATCTAGAACGTGAAAATGGAATCCTATACAGGTAGTTAAAATATTTGCCTTGTTGGTTTTTGTTGATCCTTTTAAATACTGGCCCGCTGTTAACGGATTGAATTGCAGAAAACCCTTCGATTTCAGTATTTGTAATAACTGCTTCTTCAAATTATATAATTTCCTTCAAAATATAAATCAATATTAATTAAAACTTTATCAATTTCTTCATTTCTAATTTTTCTATATTGAAATTTTTCATGACGAAAAATGTCATCGGTCGGGTATTTGCTTGAGAGCTTATTTGAAAAATAAAATAAATAAAACCCATCACGAACTTGTTGAAAAAAATTGAAGAGTTATGTGACTTGAATACAATAAAATATCTTCTTCATCTGAAGCAGAGATCTTCGAAAAGTTCTTGTCTAATCCGATACTTATCGGAACGTCGATATTACCACTTCCTGTGTGAGGGTAACAGGCGAGGGTCCAGATATCAGACCTTGATCAGAGATAAGACTCACCAGATAGGGTCGCTTTTATGTCCGTTACAAGCACATTCAGATAATAGCAGAGCATCCCTCGTATAATGAAATTAACCAGCATAAATAGCAAATGCATACTGAATCATTTCAGCTCAAACATTTTTATGCAATTATTTGAGTCAGAAAAACCCTTCGAAATTTTTAATTCTGAAAGTTGAATAAATCAAAATTTTCTAACATCTAGTATATATGTAAAAGCGAAATGAGACAGATGATGGCGCAAAGCAGCATCGGAATATCATCCCAACGGATGGATTTACTTCCGCTTCCGTGCTAGTACAAGACTAACGACTGTGTTTCCTTTAATTTCCACAACAACTCGTCAAGGATTGTATTAAGGGATTGTGCCATCAACTAATTATGCATCAAAATAGGGAAAATATGAAATATTGATTATCTCTGCTAGCTATGTTGCAGTGAATTGCGGTGTTGTAGAGTAACTGATTAAATTAAATTTTGACACGTTGCTTGTTTCGAATGCCTTTTAATATTTTAGTATTCAACAATACTATTATAGTCAATTACTTATAATAAAAGCAGCGTCTCCCACAAAAAAAATACTTTGGTTTACAAAGTGGTTTAGAAATCCAAAACCACTAAACTCTTGCGGAAAATATTATCTTACTTTGGATTAAACACAAATAGCCTTGTATTAAAAATGTAGTACCAAGACTATCTGTCGCCGCACATTTCATTTACACCCCATCTACCGACTTTCGTTGACATCATATGTGTTCATCCCTATTATATCATACGAAATATATTAATTTAAAGTAGTGTACAGGTACCGAAAGACTTATTTTCTTTCCCTGACTATGTTTCGATATTAGAATTCCCTTTTAAACGGAATCTGGTATCGATTCATTATTTGTATATTGACCTATGAATAAATACAGAATTGTCGAGAGCAATGCTCGTCAAATTGCCTATGAAGATTCTGTCAGTAATTCAAGATAGCAAGATGTCTATAAGCACTGTCAAAAGCAATAAGTAAATTATTAATTAGGTAAGTTAATTATTTCCAAAACCGCATATTGATTTTATCAAATCTGCTTCCATCGGGAGACAACAGTTACCCTACCTGAAGATGGTGTGCCGCGGCTAGGTCGGGATCCACGGAGACGTCCAGTCAATCTGCTTAGTGCTTACTGGGAATGAGGCGTCCGAACTTGACTTCGATGGCCGCCAGAGACTTTACCTATATCTCGGATAGAAAATAGGATGGGGATGCACACAGATAAATAATCACAGTTAACGATAATATAAGCCACCTCTTTATTTATAAATGTAAATAGAGTTAATCATTGAAACGAATTATTTGACAATAGCAGTCGTAAATTAAACAGGCACCAGTTAAAGGTTCTTTGATAATAATTGCAATTTATATATTGCAACTTGTTATTCTACAGCCTATCTTACAACGGAATGAAAATCGTGACAGCTATTAACTATATTAACTCGACGAGTTGGGTTATTACTGAAGGCAGGTTCTACTCTGTAGGTACCCGACCAATACTAGTCCTATATGATTTCAATGAACTCTACACAATGAGTATTTACACTATCGCCCTTGGCCTAATATTTACAAACCTCCTCCCAAAAATATTCAATAAAGAGACCTACGCGGACAAATCTTATGTAGGAACTAATATTTCCCACCTTAAATTCAAATACAATTATCACAGATTATCTAGGTACGTACTAATATTTGCCACATTAACTTCAAATATCATTCTTAGATGTTATATCTATAGGCTACACACATAACACATTAAAACCGTGGTGGCTACACGCAACATAAATATACCTTTGAAAGGTTCCAGGGGCTTTTACCACACAAGCTTGACTCTTTCTGTCAAGCAGGACTGTCATCCGGTCTCTATGACCTAGGGTTAGAATTATTTAACAATTAAACGGCAACCACTCGCATAAATTAGCGGTGACCCCTTGAATCAATATTTTTAGGTACAACGAACTACGAATTCTAATATCCACCCCCCCCTTTAACGTTTAAAAAATTATATATTAACCGCCCCCCTCCCTTGTTATCATTTACTAATTATTACTCCTAAACCAAATTCCCAAACCCCATTTCTTTTAGCCCACGCCACCTACGGACGCAGGAAGAAATATAATTTAGTAACATAATGACTCAAAGCAGTTAACAGAAGTTAAGTAAATCACAAAATATCAAAATAAAATACACGATGCGCCAAATATCAAAGATAAATAATACGATCTGCTAGAAGGAGATGTCTTCCATCAGTTCTAACGCTGAACCAGACGGCTGGCAGAAGCGAAGTTCCACACATGTTACAATTCCAAAATTGCTGAACCTCCTACCGCTGCCTAAGCTTTCGCCTACGCTGGCATCCGAACCTCAGATGTACGTGGTAGGTTGATGATAGTCCCCACAAGATGACGAGGCTACGTCCTAAGGCCTATAAAAATTCAAAACCACACTCTAGCCGCCATTTTACAACAAAAATCTTCAATTTCTTACCCAATCTGACTAAAGCCTAGTGGCTTGATTGAAAACGACATCCATAACTAATTTAATAAATTAATACTTATTCACAAGACATGCTTTCTTGGAAATTTGAGACGCCGAAATTTGGCGTGTTATTCGCAGCCATCGACAGACGAGAGTGAATCAAGGAGACAATCCATATCCTGCCTCCCAAGTGATTCAGCAAGATGAATCCCCACCTATTTTACTTTGTGAGAAATTGTAGGGATAGCAAAGGTGTTCATGCTTGTACTGCTGTGCAAATGGAATTAGCAGATTGGTCGTTAGCCGACGTAAGTGTTGAGATGGCGTTTGAGGGGAACGCCATCTCACCACTTACGTCGGGTAACGACCAATCCGCTAGCTCAATTTGCACAGGACCACAAGCATGAACACCTTTGTTATCCCTATCATATTTCACAAATTAAAAATCGATACAGTTCTACAATGGTGCCAATTCAGAATCTCAATTATTCCCAACCATAGAGAGCCCACCCACAATTCAGTATCGCCGCATCCCGAATAATTACGTTGTTCATGCGCCAGCGACCTCTACTCGCACCAATTTCTCTGCTCATCATAACTCCTGACTTATCAGGGAATATTCTCTACAATACACTCGCACAGGCCCCTCATGCCTTACCTCGTGGCAGATGTACAATATCCTCTTAATAGAGTCACTAAAATGAACAACTATTCCTCTTAACGAAATAACCAAAATGGTCCTAGGTTAAAATAAGTCACCGCGTCCCTTACGGCGACTGACTTAACCTATCTTTCGACAATTGCCAAGACATTTTGACGATTGGTAAAGATGAGTAGACTCTCATCTTTACCAATCACTGATTTGCTGATCAATGGTAGACCTGACTAGTGGTCATCTTTACCAATCACTGATTTGCTGACTAGTGGTAGACCTGACTACTGGTCATCTTTACCAATTACTGATTTGCTGACTAAAAGTAGACCTAACCTTACTTTTCAAGCAATTATTTATCAAAAACACATCTTTTAGATGAAATAAATCCTTAAGACACAATACTAAGCCTGCTGCAGCGACATATCGTTGCTCTCGAATATTTCAAATAGGTAAACTCATTAATATTTTCAACCTCTTGCGAACAATAACAGTGTTTTTCAGGTTATGAATCTCCTTTCAAATCCGCTTCATGCAGCCGAAATTAAGTCATTCGCAACACAAATTGGAACTATGGTATATCCCCAAGACCAGGGAATTAGCAAAGTGTTCTCAGATGCACATAAACTACTTAAAACCAAATCTAAACATGACGTCAACAAGAGACAAATTCCATATTAAATACCAAAACAAATCCAGTTTTAGGACGGAACATAGTTCCAAACATCAAGTAACTAAATATACTTAGTAATTTAGATGTAATTCCTTATTTCCCACATAGTGGTCAGTGAATTAGCTAAAATTCGATCTAAAAATTCCAATAGAGTCAACCCAACAATTTAACAACAACAACAACAACATAATTTATCACAAGGCTCGCACAATTACTTGATAAGCATGTATGCCCAGTACTTAGATATAAGCCTTTAGTAACTGGCATTTTCTCTGCCTGTTGACAAAACACAGTATTGCTTCACAATACTACCTTTTATTAAGATAACCTAACCTCCTGGTCCGATTTAATATATTTCTATAACCAACCGCTGGTTCTTAAATAGGGGACCACGGCTACAAACACCTAACTAGCTTAAACAATCAGGTCAGGGTAGATGGAATCCATTTCTGGCTTAGGTGGTAACTTTCATCAGTACCCTCTGCTTTCTATAGGTTTCTGTAATAATTATATAGAAAATTTTCAAATTAGTTTAAACACAACCAGGTGGGTCAATGTGCTGAGTTAGTTAGTTTTCATTAACTGACTACAATGAAGCCGTTGAAACCAGAGGGTACTGGTGAAGGTTACCACCTACGAGAGACTATTATCTATGCCAGAAATGGATTCCATTTAATCGAACCTGGTTTTTTAAGCTAGTTAGATATTTCATAAAATCAACAGGCAGTTTTAGAAATAATTAACTTACCTAATTAATAAATAATACTTATTTACGTCTTAATGTAATATTATGAGAGCTACATCTTTTCAATAAATAAATTGTTTAAAATGCGATAAAATTGAGTCCCATACATTTATTACATAATAAAATACACATCGGCGATATAAAGAAAATCACATTTAATCAAATGACTAAAGGGGATTGATTTGATTCTTAATGCTTCTTCTGGATATTCATCAACTTTGTATGTTGTAACTTGATCAATTTTAAATAAAAAATATATGTATCGCAAAACAACATACATGATAAGTGTTTATAAACAGCTATAAAATAAATTCAAAAATGTTTTAGAATTTATTTTATAGCTGTGTTAACTCGTGCAGTAATATTTCTTTTCTAAATGTACTGATGTTCTTATTACAAATTCTTATTACAACTCTGAATTTAAAGTAATAAAAACAAACTTTATTTCTTTCCAGAATTTATATTTCATGAGTAATATGAGTACTTGTCTCCTTCTTTCATCTGACTGTGGTGACGTAAATGTCTCTCTGTAAAGAATACTTAATGAATGGATTTCAGAAGGTTTAAATGTGATATAAATGTAGAATTTCTACCACAGTAATACACAATTACGGTATAGCGACTCTGTACAAAACGACATAAGTAAATTGCATATAAAAACATTAATGATTCTTCTGTTGTTAAAGATGAAAGTTGAACTAGAACTGTTAACTTATGTAATCGACTTTTGTATCGCATTTGATTCGACCTATTACAAAGTTGTCTTTCATCTTGATATATATATATATATATATATATATATATATATATATCTTACAATTTTGCAATTAAAATTACGTTCACAAAAATTAGAATAATGAGATTTACTCGGTGCGAACATATATAAGCTATTCTGATATAGCTAAAATATGCATTTAAGAAGATTGACATTCTGCTTTAATATTTCATACAAGTGCAAGAACAATGGCTTGCATACATTTTCTTTACTTACATATTATTTAACTGGTAAATCCGACCAACTTGCCATCAATTGCAAATATTGGAATTTTTGCTATCATAACCGTCTTCTAACCGTACAATGACAAAAATGCACGCGTTTTAGCGACGATAGTAGACTCAAAAGACTGAGACACGGCAGTCAAATGGATTTGAAATAGGTACACACTCATGCCTGATAAGACCGCGAAACGGTGAAATAAGATCTTGATAGTAACATAGTAACCTATGGTGCTAACATTTTTCAATTTTACAATTAAAATTACGTTCACACAAATTAGAATAATGAGATTTATAAGCTACACAAATTGTGATATAGCAAAATTATGCACTTAAGCAGATTTAAATTCTACTTATATATATATATATATATAGATAGATATATTGTTAATAGTGGTTGAAGGTGCAATTAGACCAAGAATGAAGCAATATTATTTCCAGTACAACAAATATTTCCAAATTGAGTCTGGGTTAGCAACTGCTTCACTACTCTCTGGACTTTTAAGTCAAATATTTGAACAACATTATGAAGAAGAAATTATTAATCAGTTAAACAGCCATAATACAGTAATAAAATGGATACGATATGTTGATACTGTGCATCATAAATAATATATGAAACATAAAAACAGAGGATATAGAAATGACTCTAAATAAAACACACAATAACCTAAAATTTACAATAGAAGTAGAAAACAATAATCAAATGAATTATTTAGATATAAATATCACAAAACATACAAATAAATTAGAATATAAAATCTTTAGAAAAACAACGTAAAATAACAACATTATACATGCAACCTTAAACCATCCAAAAACTCCTCATTTATATCATTTTTCAATAGGCTAAAAGCATACCTCTTACAAATGTAAAACACGAAATAGAAAAAATATTGAAATAGGAAAAGACAATGGATACAACAGTCATGAAATTTTAAAACTATACAATCAAGTTACGAAACCAAAGAAAACCAACATCAAAACTAAAGAAGAAAAACAAAAAAAAACATCATACTAAGCTACACTGATAAAAATACATAAACAAATACAAACAAAGCGGAATATATAAGCTAAACCGCAGAACATGCAACAAATTTTGCACAGGAAGAATAAATAGGAATTTTACTCCGCAACCGGTCATAGAATAGCTTTTGAAACCTCTAGAACAATAGCCACTGAAACCCATTATAACAAAAGAATTATTAGAGAAGCCATAGAAATCGAAAAATGACTGAATACGATGAATAAACGAAATGACAATGAAAACATTTCCAGCAGTTGGAAACTTGTATTATGTCCATACCGTGAAAATAAACAACAAATAATTCACAGCAACAACAACTCACACAAAAATGCATCTATGGTACGACCACCATCAGCATTCACTCAACGATCCAGTGTACGACCACCACCAACAACATATGTAGACACAATAACATGCGTCACCGTAGCAGGTGCGGCAAGCGCTGACGTATGAAGGAGTACCTATTCATCAAATTACACTCGCGGAAACCTCTATATTGATATTTCTTTCTCTGTTTATATTCTCTCAAGAACAGTAG
>WYDF02279709.1:0-17229 GCA_009867245.2 Adranes taylori | reverse complement strand
AAGTGATATATAATAGTGCTTACGACGTTTTTCACATATATAAAATATTTATAATGGAGCACGTAACAAAGATAATATATAATATATGTATATATATCAAAATCACTAATTATTATTATTGCTACTTTTTGTTTAATACATGTTCTTAAAATGCATTCTCTTTCATTTAACAAGTAAAAGTTATTTAAAACAACTAATTTTGATAAGTAAAATATTAGTACTCGTTTCATAATATTTTCAAAAGTAAGCTCATTACATTTATTATGAAGACGAAGTAAGCGTTTTATAGAACTTAACAATTAATTATAATAATTTTATAATCACTTTATTACATTTTTCAAATATTTCTCTTATATCTATTAAAAAAAAAATAATTAATACATAAATAGATATTCAAATATTTCCAAGTAAGCTAATTATATATGAATATTTTATCATATACAGAATATATTATTTAAGATTTATTATAATAATTAATAGATGAAATATCACGTCCAATGTAGAAGTTACTAATGGAATTAAACTCTTAGGATTTTGGACAATCCGCGTTTATTATACTAGATTACATAAGTCGACGTTTAGAGCCCTCTTCCAGCTTATTTTCAGGACTAAAAACCAGCAATTATATTTAGCTTTAAACTATGTAACATTTACTGTGAAAAAAAATTCAGAAACTAAATTTTTTTTATTAGAAAAAGTTTAATATAAAAAAACTAAATTTTTTTATATTAAAAAATTAAGAAACTAAATTTTTTTTATACCGCCCGTACCAATTTCTTTTTTCCCCTTTATTTACTACATTGATCAAAGAAAGCCATGAATTCTTCCTTGGTGCAGTAATAACTTTTAACCCATTATCGTTAAAACTTTGCAGGCATAATAGATCACAATGATCACCACACCGTTTCTGCTATCTGCTTGATCTTACAAAAATATATGCTAACAGTAAAAGCGGTATTACATTGACACCAGCGAAAAATATAAGGCTGCATTGACAAAAATTGATCATATCTGAACTGTTAGATTATTTCATCAAAAAATAAAATATGGTTAATTAAATTAACATCAAAGAATTACATAATCGGTAAATACAATTGAAATATAAACCAAATTGACATTGAAATATAACCAGAAAGAATACCTTCATAATTGGTACCAAACCTAGTAATTACAGCGAGAAGTGCTAACATTATATCGAGAAGTACATTGTTGACAGTCGAATTTTTTTTAAATTTATTATTTGTTGAATATGAATGCAAACATGACCTAATCATACCCTTTTTCTGAATGAAGTAAATCTGTGAGTGTGGTTAAGTAATGGTTAAAAATAACTCTATAAAATGCCAAAACAAACTTATACACTAAAATTGAATCAAACAATTCGATTAATATATAAGTTCGTGCTTAACTTTTTATGATGGCATCATTAGTTAATGAGAATGATGAAATTAAAAAACTATCATTTCTCCGATATTCCCTTACGCCTTTTCTTTGATTTTATTTTTCCGCGTCTTCCAAATTTCTCAAACTTGAGATTAAAGAAGATAACTAAAATTTGTAATTGTGTGACTTGATAAACCCGAAACAGGTGGAAGTTAGCGTCCACCTCTATTGGACCGCTATGCTAAGACACCGGTGTGAGACGGAACGTCAGTATGAATAAAATTAAATAATAAACGCCACTGTGGGACACTTTTTCAAAGGTATGTAACGTCTACTTAATTAAAGGTAAAAAATTGCGTTGTGATGAAACTGAAATTGGATCAAGCTTGTATCGGACAAAACAACTACACGTGATTAAACTAAAACTATTTGTATTTCAATGAGATTATAGTATATTTTACTTAAGTCATGTTGTTTACGACATTGGTAGTAAATTTCTTAATATGAATCATTTCATAGAGCAAACGTTTTTGTAATTTGATTCTGAATCCAAGATTCTTACATCATTAAAATCGAACCTATGGTCTGTGACATAGAGATGATCACTCAATGTTGTGCGATTAGTTTTGTCAATGTTCATAAAATTACAGTCGTAACGATGCTGTTTTACCCTTTATCTCAAATATTGTTTTGCCTGACCTATATAATTTTTTTCACAAGAGTGAAAAAAATTCGTCCTTTTCCTTAATATTACCGAATAAGGAATTATTAGTTTTCTGTTATATTTGGCTATTTTGGTGTGGTCAGTATTGTCTGAATTAATTTTGAAATTCTGAAACACCTTATTGATCAAATATTTCGGATAATTGTTTTTACTCAAAGTGTTCCTTAATTCGGTGAAATTGTCTTTATGAAAACTTTTATGTGGAAATAAATGAATCTTCCTTAAGTTTTGTTGGATAATATTGACTTTGTGCCGACAGTTGTGCATAGAATGGAAATTTAGTATTCTGTCAGAACTCGAAGGTTTGTAGCGAATAGTTTTGATAATTACCAGTAAACATTATGGTTAATAACTAGTAAACTCAAAACGGAATTTTGTGATTTATTTCTGTTTCTAATGTAAGTTGCAAATGTAGGTCCACTGAGTTGAAAATGTCTACTGTACGTTGGATATCGTTTTCCATAATAGCTGATGAAGTGTCATCTATATACATAGAAAGGAATGGAACCTGAAAATCCAATTTCTCCTGCATCGTATTAACTACATGATCCATAACGATCGGAGCTAAAATAAGCCTTGGGGGGTAACTCATCGGAAAACCAAATTTTTGCAAAAAGAATTTATAATTGAAAGAAAAAAACGAAGTCTCAAAAATATGTGAGATAATATTTATAAAAGTTTGGAAATCTATACTAGTAAATTCTGGTATTTACTCCAATGGGATTCAGTTGTACGATATTCAGTTGTACCTAAGTACGATATACTATAATCTCATAAACTCATTGAAATAGTATTAGAAAAATATTTTAAGACAAATTGTTTTAGTTTAATCACGTGTAGTTGTTTGGTCCAATACAAGAGAGACAATTTCCGTTTCATCCCAACACAATTTTTCAATTTCAACATTTAATTAAATAAACGTTAAATACATTTGCAAAAGCCTCCCACAGTGGTGCTTATTATTATTTACATTCTTTTATACTCTCGTTCCGTCGCCCACCGGTGTCTTAACATAATGATTCAATAGAGGTAGACGCTAACTTCCACCTGTTCCGGATTTTTCAAGTCGCACAATAAAGAGATTTTAATTATCTTATTTAATCTGAAGTTTTGAGAAATTTTAAAGATGCGAAAAGCAACAACAAGAAGAAGTAAGGGAAAATGGTGGAAATGATAGAATGTTGTTTATTTAAATAAGTCCAGTAACTAATTATTTTTGGCATTTGATAGTCAGGTTTACCATTATTTAACCACACTCACACTTTTACTTCATGCAGAAAAAGGATATCATTAGATTATATTTGCACTCATATTCAATAAATAATAAATAAAAAAAAACTGGACAAGAAATTGGACATCATCTGTCAATAGTATACTTCTCGATATAATGTTTGTATAATGAAAATGGTTTGTGCTCTGGTTGGACTCACAAGTTGCAATTTTAATATGTTTTTGGTTAAAAGGCTCACTACATGAAATTTCAGTATTCTTCTCCATATACATAAGATAGTATATCTACATACAGTTACTACGTTTGGTACTGATTATGAAGGTATTCTTTCTGTTGGGGTATTCGTGTTAAGGTATTCATTATGAAGTGTATATTTCATTCTCAATTTGTTTTATATTTCAATTGTTTTCACAATTATGCAATTCTTTGATGTTAGTTCAATTAACCATATTTTATACTTTCATGTAATAATGTAAGAATTCAGATGCGATCAATTTTTGACAATGCAGCCTTATGCTTTTTCTTGGTATCAATGTAATACGTTTTACTGTTAGAATATATTTTTGTAAGATCAAGTAGATAGCAGATAAGATTTGGTGATACCTGTAATGTATTATGTCTGCAAAGTTTTTTCAACCATACTGGAATAATAGATATTACTGCACCAAGGAATGATTCATGGGTTTCTTTGAACAATATACTAAATAAAGGGAAAAAAGGAATTGATAAGGGTTGTATAAAAAAAAATATGGTCCACATTTTCACTTTGGTACAATTTAAAACAGAAGTCTTTAAGTCAGTTTTAGCACATATTTTATAAGTCACACTGACTAATATAGTTTAACGTTAAACATAATTGTTGGTTTTTAGTCCTGAAGATGACCTTGAAAAGGGCTCGAAACCTCGACTGATGTAATGTAACATAATAAAAGCAGAGCATCCAAAACCGAAAAGATTATTTCATTCGTATTTATTATAATATTTAATTTTATATCAAAAATACATGAGGTACATTATAGTTAAAACATTGGAATGGTCTTCAGTTTCTTCATCCATACACTCTTCATCTGAAGCTTCCTGTGCTAAGCTATTATTATCAGATTTTTTATAAAAATATCCATTACAGTTAAATGAATGGCATGGTTCAGGCTAAATTGATACCACTCTACTGTGAATACTTTTCCATAACACTGGACTCCATCTGGAGTTGGAGCCAAAACATGTCTCTTTAGCGCAATCTATTCGCTTAATTATCGATCAACTAATTCCTGAACTTAATAAGCATTGCAAGAAGTTTATTGGAATAAGACATAATTTATAACTATCGTCTGCTGTATGTAATGTTACATTTAAATATCTTTGTAAATTGCAACTAATCCATTTGTCAATCGTTATAGAAGAAGGTATACCGGATTCAGTAAGATTTCTTAAATTTTCTTGAAGGTTTCTTTCTTGCTCATTACTGAAATTCAAAATTAATGTCCTTACGGTATTTTCCCTTTTTGGAATTTCACATAACCTCTTTTTGTTACAACTGCGCGATTTGTAGTAGAGTGCGTCAAAGAATAAATAGAAAAGCCGTCCTAAGGATTCTATTTGATTGAAATTCAGCATAGTAGGCGTTTTAGAAAATGCAGCAACGCTTTTAGTTCTTTTTTCAGGAGATTCTCCATCATCATTTTTTGTGCTTTGTTTTGAAATGGTGTGCTAAAACTGATGTGCTTCCACCTGCACATTTTAAAATTGCACAACATTTCGAACATTTTGCTGCATTTAGATGTTCTTTTTGAAATAATTTTCATACTCCGGATTTTTGTTGCTCATATTTGAGCTAAAATAGAAACAAGTAGACAATATGCTTACATTTTATAGAAAACTGAAATAGATACCAGTTAAAATATTTGTAAAGTAGAAATCAATTTTAATCAACACTGTTGTCAACAGTCAGCGCCAATAATGTTGGAATAAAATGAAAACAAAAGTACAATGATTCAAATCACCATCATAACATCACAACCTCGTGGCGCCATGGGACAAACACAAGAAATAAAATATCGAGTAGAGACGTTCCCAGGATGGTAGTTTAAAATTTGTAATATAATATGTTTTCATTTCGTCAATATTGGAGAAATTGTTGAGTGAATGGATATAATCAAAAAAGAAATATCTCGCAATAAAACACGAGGTAATATTTTTTTTTATTTTAAGGTTATAAGATTAGAAAACTATGTCGACTTTAAAAAAATTTAAGAAATATTTTCGTTTTACCTCTAAGTATAATATTCTATATATCATTTTTAAACATTTTCAGCCAAAATGTTTTTTGACCATTAGAATATGATCTAGATCCCTTTAATGCTTAAATATTTATTTCCTGCATAAAACAAACCGACTTACCTTAAAGGAATATAATTCATGTTACACTTAGGTAAGTCGGTTCGATTTAAGCATATAAAATAATTTAGAATTTTAGATCATTGCCAATAATTACTTGGGTTTACAAGTTTGAGATGACAACAAGTCAACGAGGTGCTAAATTGATAGGGAGAACATGAGCCCAAATAAAAGAAACTACGTCATAATCGCCAAGAAAGCAAAATAATACTGAATGTTTTTCGCGACTATTCTGCCAGAAAGACAACCAGTAATCTATATTGTTTACCTTAAAGAAGTAACCTAGTTAATTTATAGAGATATAATTGATATAATAGTGTAATTGATATTACACTTACGTAAGTCGGTTCGCTTTAAGTATATAAAATTATTTATAATTTTAGATGATTACCCATAATTACATGAGTTAACAAGTTTGACATGAAAACAAATAATATAATTCAATGTTGTTGGTATAGGAATTAAGTTTGCATCTTGATAATCTCATATACACGATAATATATTTAGACGAAATAAAATATCATAGAAAAACAATAAGCAGAAAAAGAAAAAGCATTGAGCGTCTATTAAGTAAATATATAGATGTCGCCAAACTAATTCAGATGTTACCACTTCAGCGACACTTAACGTTATTTAAACACACTATTCGTATACGTAGAGTGATGAGAACCACACGTGCGCTATATAAATTAAGAATAATTGTTTTTATCGCCCATTTTTAAACTATAAAAATGAAAGCGTCTCGACGTTATTAGCGCATAAATCTATTTTATTTTCATCGAAATTGCTGAACCTGTGGACGTAGATTATTATGCATATTATATTATTCAGGAATGAATTTAAATATTTTGTTGTGAATTTTTACACACAGAATGATATATAAGAAGACAAAAGTTTGTAGACTCCAAGAGGCACTAAAACTGAAAACTTAAAAAAAATAGTCATTGACAAAAAACTACAAAGTTTTTAACACTAAAGAGCTTTTTAATGTTAAATGGCTTTTTGTCTAAAGGAGTTCCTTAATGAAGTTCTTTAACGAAAAACTACTTTGTCTTAATGACAGTTACATAGAATAGTAGTTTGTTAAAGACGGAGAACTCAAGTAAGAAATAAAAATGATGTCACATTTGTCAATTCCAAGTTTTTGACCAGTATGGTACTTTGCAGTGACAGTTTACCATAAATATTGACTTAACACACACTCCAAAATTCCCAATAATAAGCACCATGTATTGCATGAAATTAGCACAGAAGGGTTAAAATTATAATTCAATTTAACCTTTATTTTACAAGTGATAAATTAAATCATTTGGATATTTCGCGAATAGTGAAGTTGATTAGTTGAATAGCTGATTATTTATTGTCCGTTCTAATTCCTGTAATTCCATATAATATTGCTGTTTAACTTAATTTTTCTATAATTAATTTATTGATAATGTGTTTTGTGACGTAATGATTAATTCTGTTTATAATAAATGTAGTCAACGACATATGTAGATGTTCTTACATGAACTGAATGTATGAACTAATTCAATGCCATATTTTGAACTTCCATCTACCCTTTAATTTGGTGCGGTTTTATGTTATATATAAATGTACACTGTATTAGTTTTAAGCACATTCGATATTCAATACCATACTCAATATCAGATTCGATATCTAAGATCTAGATTGCAAAAGATACCATATTCAAATTGTATATTTAATATATTTAAGTATTATTTATTTTATAAATGAGAATGCTTCTTTAATAACTTCATTTTTAAACCCTAAATTAAATTCATATATTCTACTAAAACGAAAATATCACATGGCGACAGTGAGAAAATTACGAATTAATTACGCGGCTAGAATATTGCGAATAACAGGCAAGGAAAAAGAGAAGAACATGGTAAAGAAGAAAAGAAGAACAATGGTACAACACCAATCAAAGAAGAGAAAGTAATCAAGTAAAGAAGAGGAGTACCAGCATCTGTAGTTTCGATGCTGGATTTAGAATCCACACCGGAGTCGTTAACAGGTTTACTTTTCACATTTGGATCTGGCACACGGGTATTACTAGTTGAGTTTAGATGAAGAATCAAAACCATGTACAGCATTTACGACCGACTGGAGTCATTATCAAATGACTAAGTTACCGCAGGAGTTAATAATATTATCCAATACTTTTACCCGGGCTATGGCAATAACCATGTCAGGATTGAATTATGCATCATGTTTAGTGTACATTGAATCTTCTTTGTTTTGGGAAGAATCTTAAGGATCACAATACAAATTTGATCGGTGTTTGGTAAGATCGAGAAATGTTAATTTAAAGCAGAATCCACAGAAATGTAAGTTTTTAAGAAAGGAAATTTTGTATTTAGAATATGAAATATCAAAATATTGAATAAAACATGACCCATCAAAACTTCATGCAATGGAAAATTATCCATTACCCAAAATATCGGGAGAAAGGCGTTTTAGAAATTAAAAGAAGCGTTGTTGTTAGCACCAATTTTAGGTTAACCTGATTTTAGCGAAGAGAATGAGTTTACACTCAGTAATGATACAAGTGCATTTTCTTTGAGTGCAGTTTTATCCAATGGAAATAGGAAACCAGTTTCTTTTATTAGTCAAAGATTGAACCGCAGCGAATAAAATTATTGAGAAAGAGCTTTTTGCTATCTGTTGAGCTTTTAGGAAATTACGTCCGTATATGGGAGAAAGTTTAATATCGAAAATGATCACAAGCTTTTGATTTATATTTTTGGAATAATAAATGTGTCAGGTAGGTTGACAAAATTTAGGCTAACTTTGGAAAAAATTCATTTCACGATTTCATATTTAAAAGGTGCTGAGAATGTAGTAGCAGATAGTATGATTGAAATTAAACTTGATAGTGATCTTACGAGAGCACAATCTTGAAAACCAGTTCGATTGTAAAGAGGGATTTAAATCGTGAATCAGTTCCTAATCTCGTACTGGATGACTCTGTGGGAGGGTTAAGTACACCGAGTGTCGTAGATCTTTTAGACAAGTCAAACGGAGCGACCAGTGAAAATAGTTTGCAAATGAATTAATTAAACAAGATTGCGAATATGGATGACGTAAGTATAAATTATTGCCCATGTGAATGCGTGTTGTTTGATACAAACGCATGTACACTGTTTATTAAGGATACTGCTAATAGGCATTTACCCGACTTCGTGCGGTATTGTAAACATTATGTAAACAAGTGTCATTATTACAAATTGTGGTATGAAAGAATCAGCTGGAAAATATATTTATTAAAGAGTAAATTCATTTGATTACGAATAGGAATAGAAACATAAAAAAATGTATTAATGAGACTAAGATTATAATAATAGCGGATAAGGAGATTATTACAGATTTTGCCATGAAAAATCTTATACTGAATAATTTTTGTATGTTACCAACAGGTGGACACATGGGTATCCAACAAATGTTAAAAACTATAAGGAAGAGATATTGTTGGATGAATATGGTAAATCATGGTAAGAAATTTATAAGTCGTTGCGTTACTTGTTAAAGACTAAGCATTTAAAACCACATTTACAATCTTTAACTATTACATCTACAGCTTTTTCGTCTTTTGATAAAATTCTATTAGATTTGGTGGGTCCTTTATAGAGTGATTTTGAAGGGCATAAATATATTTTAACTATTCAATGTGAGTTAGCAAAGTATGTAATAGTAACACCTATTATAAACAAAGAGGCTCATACAGTAACAGAGGCATTTGTAAAGGAGTTTATTTTGTGTTATGAAATTCCGTCTCCAAGTAGGCACAGATTTCGGATCTGAAAATATGTCACTGATTTGTGCTCAAGTGTGCAATATTTTACAGATTGAACAAATAAAAAGTTCTGCCTATCACCATCGGAGTTTGGGGGGTGCAAGAAAACTGTCCTAAAATGCAGGACAATATTTAAGGATTCAGGCATAGGTGGTCTAGTTGGTTAAGTTTTTGGCTGTTTTCATATAACAACACAGTCCACACGGCTATTAAATATACTCCATATGCATTAGTATTTGATAAACTTGGCAAATTACTAAGTTCACTTCTGGAAGTAGTCAGACCAATCTATAGTTTCGATCACTATCCATCAGAATTACGTTATAGATTACAGAAAGTACGGGAGCATTGTAGAAGCAATTTGCTGTAAGCTCAAATTAGGGAGAAACCTATGTATGATCGGAAGGTGTATCCGATGAATGTATCGCTTGGTCAAAAATGTTCTAGTACGTAATGAAGCAGAGTCAAAGTACTCTTTGAATGAAGCAGAGTCAAAGTTTAAGGATCCGCATATAGTCAGAGATGTCAAACAACCAAATTTAGTTACAGAGATAAATTCTAAACTAGTTGAGTTACAAAAAAATCGTATAATAGATTTACGTTTTCTGGGAGTTCTTTGAGAAGTTAAGATTCGCTATTTTATTTCTCTGGCCTAAAATTTTGTTTCTCTAGCGGAGCTTGTAGTGGAATTATTCCTGATATTCCTTATAATATTGATGTTTAACATTAAATCATTAGTTTTCTAGAACTAATATATTGATAATGAATTTTGTGTCAAATATATGAACATTATGTGTGTTTTCAAGGCGCAATGATTAATTGTGTTTATAGCAAATGTAGTCAACGGCATATGTGGACATTCTTGCATCAAGTGAATGCACGAACTAATTTAATGCCAATATTTTGAACTTCCATAGTCCCTTTAAGTGGGCGCGGTTTTATGTTGTATATATATGTACAATGAATTACTTTTTAAGCACATTCGATATTCAATATCAAATTCAATTTCAGATTCGATATCTAAGATTTACATTGTAAAAGATGCCATGTACAAATGTATATTAAATATATTCCATTGTGAATAAGTGTAAATGTTTAATTACTTCATTTTTCAACCTTAAATTAAATTCATATATTCTACTAAAACGAGAATATCACAAACAATTTAACAAAGAGGCAGGTGCAATTGTAACAATCGTAAATTGATCAACATTCTAGTTTATCGGCGAGCATAAGTTGAATGAGCGTGAATTTCTGAGGTTTCTCTAGCAGCATTCAGTTTGAAGCGCAGCAGGTCGTCGGTACTACGTCCAATTTAGTTAAGTACAGGTGGGCGGATAGTTTGATGTTTAATTCAATCAAAACGTTCGATATTAGACTAACGCTACTTTTAAACCTTCCTTTCCGTTCAAGTCACATTTCACATGTTTGCATCAATAAAATCATCTTTGTACATAATATGATTTTAAGAAAGTATTTATCAACAAACTAAACAAACAATTGCAGCGTAAACAAGAGGTACGGCAAGACATTCAGACTTAAATTTCTAGACTTCCATTTCTAATCGACTGTCATATATTTTATATACATATATTTAAACATTCGAAATCTCAAGTATATTTTACTCACGCCTTGTATAAAATTTTCTATATAAAACAATTTTTCTCTCATAATGTTTAACGAATTCAAATAAGGTATATATTTGCTTTGCAGAATGTTTTTTAAATCCAAGAATAACATTATAGATATATTTTGCAAATTAGTTGCTTACTAAATTTGATTTATCTCGAATTTTCTTATCTTTCTGCCCGAGATTTTCTTTTTGGTTTGTTTTACTCGTTATCAAAGAGATCTTTGTAGAACTCGGATTATTGAATGAAATTTTTTTAACTCGTTTTCTCTGTATATTTATATACTATCTATTTAGGTTCCTTGAAGAACTTTTCTTTCGCATCAAATCCAAGTGAGTGGTTTATTGTTTATTTAATTCCATCGGTCCATATTTTCGTATCTCGCATTTTTGAGACTTACTAAAGAGTATAAGCAAACATATAAAAATATTCATTCTCTCAAGAGATGGACATTCTACTATATTCAACCATAAAAATATTAGTAAGAAAGGCGGGGGCAGGGGTGGATGGCTATTCGCTAAGAACTTCGACTAACTACACTTTATTTTATTTTGTTTATATTTTATTTGAATATAGTCTAATTTTTCCCAACTGAGTGATAATACATTAAAAAGACACATCCTACATTCGCCATATTTATTTATTTAGAACTCTATGCAAATGTATCTTATCTCTTTTTAAAACGTGCATTTAGAATGGCTTACTAGCAAGAATTACCAATCATTATACTCTGCGCTAAGCCGACAGTGCTCCCGAAACAGGTAACTAATTATAATTAATTTGTAAATTTTTTTTTAATATTTCCATAACCAGAGGTCATATAAATCGGCTATATTCTGCCTTCAAGTTTTATACCAAACATCTTGGAACAAGACGGTTACATCAACTTTTCCAAAATTTCTTATCATATCTCAGTATTTAATATAATAACTTATGGAAGTTTCTAATATTATTATAGCTAATATAATCAGAAAGTTTGAATAGCATTTCAATTTCAACTTGATACAAAATGTGTTTAGTTTAACCCTGACGAACGAATAGAACATAAACAAAGTATATGTATACATGCCTAGTGGTTAAAAGACAAGCGACATTAAATCATTGACACGCTCCTTATTAGAGACAGTTTTAGGGGTGGAAGAGTTAAACGACTATCTTCCGGCGTTAATAAATGGCATCGTTAAGTTGTGGTCTCTAAAGTCTTATAACTTATATCAAACTTTCGCTTTTATTCCCTATAATATTATTCCAAGACAAGTTTGCGTAATTGTATTCCCTAAGTATTTTGTTCATTTTAAATTACTCAAAGATGTTTTCTATTATATTTTCAGAAAGTTTTCCAGTGGATTGGAAAATATTTCGAAATAATTACTTTAAATTCTTTTAATACTCAATTTTTGCTTTTAATTATTTAATCTTAATAATCAAAACTCCCACTGCACGAAGTGAGCTATGCATCCATCAATACATTTGCATAATTATAAGTTGCCTATGTTGGGGTCAGTGACTGACGGAGAGGTAGCAGCTTTGTTAGGGCTGACTGGGCACTGGTTCTCACGCTCGCTATGTTAAAATTTACGAATGTAAACCTTAGCCTCTCTCTTGCTAAGACCGCAGTGCGTGGTGAAGAGCTATATCCTAATCGGCGTGATGCTGTTAGCGCAGGATCTAAATTGGGAAGTCAATAAAAATCCCGTTAAGCGACCCATGCCGAAGAGTGAATGATCACACGTTAGTTGGCCGTTAGCGGAGCATCCGAGACACCAGGCGATTTCCCGAAAGTTAAAGCCTTAATGAAGTGAAAGCGCATTGCTCCACATACTGAATACTTCGGCCCTACACGTGGGATAAATCTGTAAGGAAAAAGTTAAAATAAATCAAATGAAAAGATCAAAAACGAGGAAGAAGATATATTAACAGAATTGGCGATAACGGTGGGCATTAATGAAGCAAGAGTAGGCAGCAGTCCATTAGGTGTTAGAAAGAAATTATCACGATCGCTCCCAGATAGAAATGAGGGGAAGAATCGTAGCACTTCATCAATTGCTACTTATGGAACGGAAGATGAAGAAAATGAAGAGCGAAGAAAACGGCAAAAGATGTCGCCGCAGGCAGACGGGCACAAAAAAGCAAGCAAAAGCTCAACCATCTTAGACAAACTAAATAATGCTGTGAAAGAACTATATCTGCTTACCAGTGTAAGTCAGAAGACAAGAAAAAGGAAAAGAAGAAGGTAACTCAAATTAAGAAAAAGGTAACTCAAATTAAGTATCTCACAACAAGCGCTTGTAAAGACCCTCTAGCTATGGGTGCAAATTGTGTGAAAACAGCGGAAGGAAAGATAATTCAACTAGAAAAGGAACTTCAAGAAGCAAGACTTACTCCAAGCCAGCAAACAAAAGAAATCAATGAAATAAAAGACACAAAAAAATATAAACACAGAAATTTTATAAGAGAAATTGTTAATCTAAAGAAGGAGCTTTAACGAGGACAAACACAGGCAGAGAAGAGAAGTGAAACAATGTAAGCTATGCGCACAATAGAGAAATGGAAGAAAGTAGTCCACGGAAACTGGATGGGTGAGAAATATACGAAAACATCCATTGAGACTGGAGATTTGTTTAATGCACCTGTAGACTATGCACTCGCTCACTGTGTCATCAAACCTCAAGATGACAAGAGGAGTTGCGGTACAATTTAGATTGTGGTATGGCAGATTAAAACAGCTGATGGCCAACAAACCAAAAGGAGGAGATTACTTGGCTCTGGAAGACGCAGTAGACAGAATATAAGAAGACACATACCTAGCAGGAAAAAGAGAGTTATTTTATCTAGTCACAAAAATAAGCACTATGCTAAGTCAAAGCCCGACATGCTATACAATTCGCTGCAGGCGTTCAACTGGAAAAGAAGGGAATTATGAAAATAGCTACGTCCAAAACAGCAGCAGGCAGAGATAAAATAGAATGGTAACTCGTAAGGCGGATGAGAAAATGGACATTCGAACATACGAATACGAAATCAAAATATATACATTTAAGGGCAAAGAAGACGAGCAAAAGAAGACAATACTTACATTAAATAATAGTAAAGAAGAGAAATCTGAGAGTCGAATCTGCGACCATGGTCGGAGAAAAGAATCAGCTAACATAAAAGACACTCGCAGAAAAAGATACCGAAGAAGAGGAAATTGTGCTCTTCAATTTCTGGAAAAGACGAGACAAACAAATTAGGCTAAGGAAAAACAGTGGGGACCTAAACAGAAAACAGAGCAAGACAAGGACAGGAATAATGGCAGGAAATTTACAGTAAAATCCGAAGCACTTGTACTCAAAGTTAAAGAAATACTCAAGACAATTAGAGAAAGCCTGCAAGAAACCAGTTTTGCATTTAAATAAGTAAAGAAGACAGCTAGTGGTGATATTATATTAGAACTGCCCAAAAGACACCATGGAGCACCCGAAATTAAGGAAAAACTAAGGAGAGCGACGGAAGGAGAGGCCACAATGAAAGAAGTGGGAAACAAAGAATATATAGCGGTTCAAGATTTGGACGACGTAGCAACGGTGGAAGATCTGCAAACAACGCTAAGCAAGGAACTAAAATGCAAGGAGGCTATGATTGAGGTTATGTTCATCGCACCGATTAGAGGAAGAGCACAGATAACAAAAGTAACACTCGCAAGCAAAGAAGCATGAGAAGCCCTTGAAATAGGTAGAGTTAAAATAGGATTAGTCAAATATAGGCTTAGGAAATGTATATTGTCTGACAAATGCTTAAAGTGCAAAGAATAGAGGACAATCAAAAAGATTGGAAAAAGAATAACTCCAAGAATGCGGAAAATAATAGAAATGGGGATATGAGGGAAAAGGACAAATAATGGCAGGTGTTCCCTCTCTGTAGAGAGAGAAGAACACATATAGAAAAGGGCAATAATAACAATAAAAATAAGTATACAAGTGTGCTGCCAGCTAAACTAAAACAGGCCAGACAAGGAAAGCGTAACAAGAGTAATACAGGCGAACCTCAATAATTGTAAAGAAGCATAGTGGTACATACAGCGATTGCAGAAAGTGTCGAAATATTGTTAATTAGTGAACAAAATGTGTGGAAAGCTCCAGCGCACTGGAATACGGATGAGATCGGAGATGGAGTCATAAGCATACTAAACAAACACATGCAATTAGAGCGCATAGTTCAACATTGAGGCATAATGGCAGCGAAAGTCCGACTGTACCGTGGACGAATACCGCGGCTACTTGAATCGACTTGAACGCGTAACAAGGATTATTAAACGGCATACAGTTATTGCCAAAAATTTTAGCACAAAGCCCAAGAGCAGGGGGGCAAGCACGACCTGTAAGAGGGGAACGTTATTGGAAGAAATAATTACTGTTAATGAACTCAATGTTTAAAAGAAGGCAACAACGATCCGTCATTGACATAACGCTCATTAGTGAATTGCATGGTAAATTGCAGGACTGGAATGTGACCCATGAGGAAAATCTGATCGTTCACAAATACGTCAAACATAATGTACGTAAGGGGGGAAGTAATCAACATCTTATGCATAATGCAAAGGAATGCTCTACAAAGGAACTGAACACTCAAGAATTTCTGAAGGAATTGGACAAGAGACACAAGCAAGGTAAAGAGAAAAGTATGACAGGACGAAAGACAAATTTTGCGAAAGGTCATAGTACAAGCATGTAACCAAATAATGCCAAAGAAACCATAGGTGTAGGAACCATAGGCATGCCGTGTATTGTTGGAATGAGGAATCAGTGGCGAGGGAAAAAAGCCACGAAGCAAGGCGGTGCTACGAAAGGGCACAAGCAAAGCACGGAAAGGACATGGCGGAAATCCAGAAAATTACATGCTGTGAGTTAAAGAAGACTATTAGAAACCTCATAAAAAAAGAAGGAAGGAAAACTGGGTGAAGCTCCAAAAAAGGACAGAGATACAAAATTGTCCGTAATAAAGTGCAGAGTAATAGACATATAGAATAGACACCAGAACAAATCAACAAAATCGTACGACAGTTGTTCCCAGAACATAGACCAATTGCCATCGAAACATAAATGGACTTTAGGGAAGTGAATGATAAACAGCTTCTTACAAAGGAAGAGGTTATAAGAGCTAGGGCACAAATGGCTTCTGGCAAGAGCCAGGACCGGATAATAAACCGGATAATACGTAATAAGCAAACTAATAGCGAGAGAAAGGCATAAGTTGCTTGCTGCTACATATAACGGATTGTTAACTAATGAAGAATTCCTAATTGACTATAAAGTAGCTAAGTTGATTAAAAAAGACGATTGAAAGGACGACGACACTTCTGCTTACAGGCCGATTGTCGAACTGTATAAACGGCTAATACTTAACAGACTAGGAACAGGCATGGAACAAATCTGTGTGTTGAGTAATAAAAAATACGGCTTTTGGAAGAACAGAAGCACAATAGACGTGCTCAGGTTTGTAGACGACACGGCAAGAAGAACGGTGCAGGGAAACAGGCATACAAATATAATATACATATTGGACACTTAAAATGCATTTTGGACATTAAAAATGCATTCAACAGTACATAATGGGAAACCATATTGATAGCAATGAGAAAGAAAAGCATTCCCAAGTATATAAGGCTGTACATACAGGACTACCTCAGGATTACAGGACTCAGGACTACATACAGGAGTACCTTAGGACTACATACTGGACTAATACAGAACTATGGTCCAAGAAATGTCCCAAAAAAACAGGAACCACCCACAAAGCCAGAAGAAATTGCACCAGCGCTGTGCATCGATTCGCCAATTCCTGTTGAACCTGAGGAAAGAACAGAAAACAACCAGGCGTTTAACCCCCCTATTCACACGCGGATGATCTCATCCGCGTCCTTACAAGTACCCTCCTAAATATCTTGCCCGACAAACGCTCCCTTTTCCAGGAAGCAATCGGACAAGTCTCCAAACAACTCCTCCGCAGATAAACCTACATTTCCTTCCACAACAATACCGTCTCCATTGTTACAATTCCACTATTATAATGGAACTTGTAATCGGCA
>WYDF02279698.1:0-17229 GCA_009867245.2 Adranes taylori | reverse complement strand
ACCGTTCGGAATGGAAGGAGAAAGGGGAGGCCTACATCCAGCAGTGGATATTCAATGGCTGAATAAGAAGAAGAAGTCTACACACATGTTGACTCTTTTCATATTACATTGTGTTATTTATAAGTGGGGGTTAATATATTAAGATCCAATATAATTCCGTATAAATACAGTTCCGATTGTTGAAGGGAATATAACACCTACTAGTTCGTCTCAATTGGGTTTGTTCTATTTCGTCTAGCTGTTAGAAGATTTCTGTAGGTAAACCAAATGCAACGTTTAAAGAAAATTTGAAAGTAGGTAAAATGTCCAGACGTGGTGTAGTCTTCTAGGTCGTATATTACGGATGGACTACTAAAAACGGGTACTGATGATAACTTCATCTAATGCTTGAAATAGCTATTTGCGTGCTCATATCATCTACAGGTGCTTTGGAAATTGATTAACTCATCTAATTATTAAAATTAATCAACTAATTAATGACTTGTTCAGTTTTTGTGGGCATTTACTTTAGTTATCTAAGGCTAGGAATTAAAGTTTATTGTTTCAAAACATTTGTTGTTATGAATACATTGAATAAATTTAAAAGTTGAGGTTTATTATTATTATTTATGTTATAATAACACTATTTAAAACATTTAAATGCACTATAACTTATTTCTAGACACACGATACGATTGATTATTTACGTGTCTTTTTAGCCAGAAGTATGGGCGGTTGAAGAAAGGTAGATGATGGAGAGAGTACAGGTAAGTTGTATGAGAAGATTATTAGGACTAGATAGGAATACGCCTAATGGGACCGGGGGGGGGGGATTCATGGATAGTCGAATTTTAAAGTTGTACGTAGGCTGCCCTGCTAAAAGTTATCTAAGAAGCAGCCAAGAGCGGTCACAGGCTGCGGCTAGCTGGACAGCGGAGCGAAGCGACTCTGTACGATGTCGGTGGCAAACAACGGACACCGGGGGATTCATGGAGAGGTGAATTCATAGGATTCAATAGTTGCCACTTCTAATATTTTTGAAGTTTTAGTTTTTTTTTTAAGTGACCTGTATAATGCGCAACAAGTAAACTCATTATAATTACAAATATTTCATCAGCATGATTGCTTTTATGATTATTATTAGGAAATGCACTTTCATTATTCAAATACGAACAACGAAATGCAGTTTTGCACATTTCAAACATCGGTTAGTTCGTTCAGCAACAATGTTTTCGCCAACCCACACACCATGAGATAGGTGTGACAGGCAAATAGCAAACAACAAACCAAATCGCACATTCATACAATTGTAAGACATGAGATTGCACACTCATTATTCCATAGATAGACGCTAAATTGCTTTTGTGTCGATTTTTGACGTTTATTATATGTAAAGTGCAATAGGTTGCTATATATTTCGTTTAAGTATTGTACTTGCAATAATATATATTAAATTTAAGACTATGTTGTTAACTACAAGGTGAGTCTGTCTAAACTACAAAGTAAATACATTCAATGATTTCTTCATCTCTTCCTAGTCTCTACATAAGTGCAGAAACTTATCCAAATGTTTGGAATATTTTTCGCAATTAAATTAGGGCGATAGTAGAAGGGCTGGTTTATATTTCTTAGACAAAATGCAAGTTTAAGAAATTTAACACTTCCTCCTAATTTACTGGCATCAAAGAAACGTAAATAACCAATCGTATCGTGTCTAGAAATAAGTAGATAGATAGATAGATAAAACCTTTATTGGCATAAAAAAAAACCAACCATAATTCAAACATAAACAATTAAACAAACACAGTACAAATTAACGTAAACTATTATTATTAGACCATCGTCAGAAGGCAATGGTTTTATTTACATATTACATACTTCTCATTCCCTATCAAATTCTTCTCTTTACTTTATTTTTTTTTTATTTCCTCCAAAATTCTCTTCATTAACTCTAAGCCTTTTCCCTCCATCCCTAAGCTTAGCCTCCAGTTATTACCCAATTGCCTTTCTCTATAAATCCACCCAATTCCTTCATATTCCTTTACCCAGTGGCTCCACATTTCCTGTTCTGTGTATTCATCCAAAATTTATTTACCCCTTCTTCATTCCCACACCTAATCCTCGCAATCAATCTTTTCTCACCCATACTTAAATCTGATAGCAAATACTCACGCATTCCATCTTCTTTCATAATCCATTTATATCTATTATTATATATGCTACTCTCAATTTTGCTTTCACGTTCTTGCCTTTCTACATCCTTCATTCTTTCTACACTCTCATTCACACCTTGCACACCTATCAACATCATCTCCAACCACCTACCTGTAGACCATCCAACCCTCTCATTCACAACCTTTCTGCTCTTAATCCATTCATTCATACATTCTTCCCTTCTTACTTTCATCATTTCATCCATGTACACTTCTTTACATAATCTGTACCTTTCATCACTCAGGACTTTCCGCTCAAAGTTCATCATATTTTTCACACCGTTAGTCCATATTTTAAATTTACCTACTTCTTGCAGAACAATGTGTTTGTCTACAGCGCGTACAGCTTCGTTGTCTGCTTTGTCACGGCCTGCCAGAAGGCCAACAGGCCTGACAGACTACTTCGCACGCCAGAGTTTCAAGAACTTTTAAAATATGATATGGCAAGAAACTTGCTAATTTCATTTCAGATGGACATTTCAAAACATTTATATTCATTGCTCTTGAAGAAATACAGAAAGATAAAAATATATTAGCAAATTTACAATTTGTATGTACTTATAAAGGTAATAAAACCCGATTTATGAAATTCTTTGAGACACCACAATGATTCTAGAATACGTTTAAAATGTGAGGAAAAGTTTTAACGTTTGTTAAGTAAGTTTTTATTTCAACTATACGGAAAGCTATGTAGTATCAGTGAGTAATAACGTTGGAAAGAAGAATTTATAGCCTTTTGAAAAAGACAATTTTCCGTCTACGAGCAAAGTAAGTAGATCTAAGCCAAAAACAGATGACTTAGGAAATGGAGTGAAAAGAAAATGGATGACTTAGAACTATTCAACTATTTTCTACAGACAAAATGCTAGAAACACTAATTGCAACGTATACGGCAAGTATTAACTATCACGGAGAATAGTTTGTAAAACAATAACTATTCTCCGTAATAACTAACATCTTTAGCTAGTGTGGATTCTTTCTGTTTCCTCTGTTTTCTATTTCTTCGTGGGCAGCTTTCTTTTGTACTGACGTAAGTAGCTTCTTATCTATTCCTAACATACAACAGGGCATTCTTTTCCGCTTTGCAACAGTAAAAAGATAAAAACTCTTTATCATCAGCAATTTTTATAGTTTTCATACCATCTGCATGCGCAGTAACGAAAAGAGCATTTAAATTTTCTTGGAGTTGCTGTTCTTTGCTTTTTAGCGGAAGAGTTCGTCGGGTTTCATTTTTATCTAAATTGCTCCAGTTTTCATAAAGGTTTTTACACTTTGTTTTGTAGTTGGTATCCGTGAATAGATACCCGTGCTGGTTTCCAAAATATTATATTATAGAAAAGTCACTTTTAAAATGTCACCACGCGATAGTAGTTTGGTACCTGCAAGTTAATTCGTCATTGAGCTAATAAGGTAAAGGTGTTTTCGGGATATATTTACGCAGACGAAACAGTAAAACAATATTTATTAATTTCAAAACCCATTTAAACCATTACATATCGCGCATGCGCAAAAGCCATGAAATCAGAACAATTCTCTTTATTTTTTTGGTATGTCATGAGTAGCGTTACAAAACCGAAATTATTGGTATTCTTGAACCTCATGCGTCACGTGTCAATATTTATCAATTAATTCAATATTCTGAGAAATTGTTTATTTATATAAAGGAACAAACTAAGAGGGCGCTGCATGAAATATCTTAAACTTCAAAAATAAGGACCACCCTCTCCATTAAGGATTACTTTGAAGGGGACATTGTTAACATTGAGCAACAAATAAAGATTATACGAGAAAAATAATAACTCCGTGTATTATTTGATCATACCTTGTATAATCTAGTTAATATGGGTGACAGTTGGAAATTGTTTAGTTGGATCCAAAATTATAACGTTTCAATTGGCAATAACTATTTTAAGGAATATAGTATACTCATCGGCTCTGAGCCGAATCAGAGGCACGCCAAAACCAATTGAAAACAGAAACAGTCAGGTTGAGAATAACACAAAATAAGTGGGCAATACAAGTGATGAAAACAATTTATCGTTTTTGAATGGAAAGATCCCATAAGAAGACATCTTACCACTTAAGATCCCACAAGTTCCGGACAATTTAACATCCCTCAATTTGCTTTTTAACATTATGTAAATCAGTGTGGTCCAACCCGCGGCCCTCTTATATTTTGTTGTCAGTTTTGTCCTTACTTGATAAACTATTAACGCAAAGAGAAAAAAATATAATCTTAAGGACAAAAAATGTAAGTAAACATTTGGAAAAATTCGTATACCCATCTTACTGCTTTAAGTTTAAATAACCGCTGACATTGGCAACGCTGTGCATCAGATGGCAATTTCTTACATTTCCACAGATGGCAGCACCTAGCAATCTTAATTTCTCCCATAATGGCCACCTCGATAAAAAGCTTCATTCTTCGAACGTTATAATCCGTGGCCTGCATGCTTCGATTTATGCTATGGCCAAGGTTTTCATGTTTTCCTTAGCTGTAAAGCGAATGGTATAGCATAATGTTCCCCCTACAAGTTATCTGCTCCAATTCTGAACATAACCATTCAAAATCAATTGCAGGCTGAAAAGGATGGAAAATCCTAAAGCCTCCTTGAACAATACCATATCTCCTCAACCATTCCATTACTAACAGGGAGTGGAGTTTTAGTGTGGTATAAATCCTACACTGTTGGATGCAATTGGCATCCTTCGAAGATTTCTCCATTTCCACGCAAAACAAAAAAAAAATGCTTCGATTTTCATTTTCATTTAGTACTACCTAAAATGATGGAATTAAAGAAACGGCGTGTTGAAAATGAGAAACGACAATTTCAATCCAAATGACAGGAAAGTTAATTTAATCAGATGTGAGTAGATACTATAGCAGCTTGCATAAATCAAAATACGACCAATAGCAGCGAAGTGCCAGGAGTTGTGTGTTTAGTGATTTAAAGCAAAAACTAACTAGACAGAAGAATATCTTTGAGCAACAATTACACACTACTGGTTTGAAGGCATCTCATGAGGGATGTTTAAAGCTAGCTAAAAGATCTGCTGTAAAAATGGCATCTTCAATTGGAGATAAAAGGATGACTAGAAATTTTGAAACAGCGTCTCATGAAACAGTAAGCAGAAGAATTAATGATATGGGTAGTGAAGTTTTAAGTATTTTCAACGGCATTGTGGAAAAATGTAAATTTTACTCTGTAGCTCTGGGTTAGAACACAGATAAAGCTGAGATCAGCCAGCTCCTTATCTTTGTCAAAATAATAAGCAAAGAATTTGAAATTCTTGAACAACTGTTGGAATTAAAATCATTAGAAACCTGCCCCATATTTTGAATGAACTGGATAACGTTATATCTAAATATGGGTATTTTCGGAAGTGCTGTGGCATTGCAATAGATGGATCTAAAGCAATGCAATCTGCTAAAGCATTAAGCATCTGTGGCATCGGCGGGAGCTAAAGCATCTGTGGCATTGCAACAGATGGAGCTAAAGCAATGGTGGGTCAAATAACTGGGTTAGTAGGATTGTGTAAAGAAAAATGCATGCAATGTTTGTTTTTCCACTGCAGAATCCATCAGGAGACTCGCTGTACAACAATCATAAGGCTCAGTGAGACAATGAAAACTGTTCTAAATACTGTACATTTAATAAGCGCGACAATATAGTCTAGAGACAGACATCATTTATTGCATTCCTGGACGATTTGGAAGCTGAGTATGGTGACATGACATTGTACTGTGAAATGCACTGGCTATTTGCTGGAAATTGGCTGCAACAGTTTTTGGGTTGAGGAATGAAATTCTTGCTTTTCTCAGAAATGAAAACATTGGGCATGATTATCAAGAAAAACTGGAAGGCATGATATATGGAAAAACTGAAAGATTTAACATGCCATATAAATGCTTTAAACCTGAAACTCCAAGGCAGAAAACAAAATATCACCCAGTTTTATGGATATATCATGGGCTTCCATAAAAGCTTGATCTAATGTAAATTGCACTGAAGGCAAATAATACAAAACGCTTCCCATCTTATCAGCAGTTGAAAGAAGAATAAAAAGAAAATGACACAAATTTTAGTATATTTCATGATATAATAATTGATATCAAGAAAGAGTTCCAGGATTTTGACTCCCTAAAACTGTTCAAGAACCCAATGGGGATTCAAGTGGCCTGCTATCTTTCGAATGGAAATTTGTGATCTTCAAGTATACCCATTCTACCAGATTAAAAAGCGTGATGTCCGTAAAAATTTCTGGAAACATATATTTTTTAAAGAACCAAACTGCTTAAATTCTCTCTGCTGTTTCGCAGTACATATGTGTCTAAAAGTGCTTTTTCTGTTCTCAAAGAGATTAAATCAAAAACGTGAAATTGCTTTGAAACTGCTTTACTGGAATCGAGCATAAGAGTTTGCCTTACTGTACGTACAGTGGATATTGTTAAACATGTATCAGAAAAGGAATGTTTGGACCACACTGATGTAAATCAAATATCTCGTTTATATAGTGTAAGCGATATTGATTCGCTTGAAAATGGCCAAAGAAAAACAACCAATCTATTAATTTCTATACTAAATATGCCATATGATCTTTCTTGGAATATGAAATCTATTCCGCTTACTCGAGAGTAGGAAAAAGAACCTTTTAATGAAATATTTTAAAGGTTACTTTACTACTACTACTAGTAGTAGATCTTAATGGATTTTTTTCTATACAAGGCCACAATTTGAAACGTAAAACAGACGAACAACGTGTCCACATTTCCGCAACATCTCAAGGCTCCACAACATCTCCATGCAAAACGACATTTTAACGGAATTACAACGCCTTCAGAACTCAACGACTCAAAAACGTTTCCGCGGTTTTACAACGTCCCAAAAATATCAACACGTTTCCGCAGTTTGAACCAAGGTCTCCAATGTCTCTAACGTACATATAGCTTAGCAATACCTTTTTGTTTCAACAATATCCCCACCATATAACAACTTCTCAAAGTTTTAACGCTATAACAGCAATGTCCCCAATACCGAGCATAGCTGACATCGATTCCACGGTTCAACGTCTCTACTATTCATCAACGTCATCAGACCTCTCTAACGACTGAAGTCTTTACTGTTTACAGCATAAAAATCAGAGGAACTATTTCAACAGCAATAGCTTAATACAACAGTATAATATAATACTACCAATACCACAACCACGACCATAATTTAGAGTATGGATTAGACAAATTGGTGCTCCCATCAGTTACCAGTTCTTCAAATTTTTTATCATAAGAGAACCACACACATCTATACCTGGATCATTGCAGTACACTTAAATAAAAATTTGATGGCACCGTTAACGATCTTAGGTTCAACACAGCTTTGATCATGTCATGTCACCGAATATTTTGGCTAACAATGTATTTAAAAAAATGAAACTAAAAAAATCTAATTTCATTTAAATTTCCTTATAAAAGTTCAATAAAAACCAAGTTAATTCATCGTAAGATAAAAAAAGAAGTAAAACAAATTGAACTCAATTTACTCGAATTGCGATCCGAAAAGGCGTAAGAAAACAAGACAAAACACAGGCACATATACTTACACAAACTAATATAATATAGCTGTGACTGTACCACATACGGCGTGACTTGATCTCCCTGAAAACAAATTAGATGTTCCTTGATCGTACACGTGAAAGCTGGTAGGGATTTCCCAATATTCATTATTCGACATGTCAATTTGTTTGGATTCCGAAAATGTTCGTTCAAATTACCTCAGCTGAAAACATATTTGCTTTCTTATGTGTATTCATTTGACAACAGCAAACAACTTTGTTTATTTACAATAAAAAAAAGCCAAGTCTTACTATATAAATTTGTGAATTGCATTTATTTGTAATAAATACGAAATTAAGAGAATTTATTTTAGTTATTTCTTTGGAATATACAGGGTGGGAGATTTGAAGTGTCAGCACTACAAAAGCAAAAATATTCTAAATATATTAATTTTTCAAAAGATATTTCTTTGTTCGGAGTATTCACCTCTTGCTTTGATAATTTTATCAAGTCTGAAGAAACGACTCGTAAGCTGCATAAACGTAGTCTAACGGAATTCGTTCCCACTCCCAAACAAAGCGTTGACTATAACGAACTCACACATCCATATTCTTTACTGCAAATCCTGGCTTCTAAAATATCCCAACTGGAAAAGTCCATTGGACCTGCATCTGATGAATTCGAAAGCCAGTGTTGAGCCAAAATTAATTGATGAGTCTTCTGTTAGCCAATCTTGATACGCACGAACTTTGTGCGATGGTGCCAATTCTTGCTAAAAGCTCCACGGCCTGAAACTGAAATTTTTACTCGTCTAAGCTTTAAGACAGTCTACAAATTATGCTCGCTAAAAATTCTGCACAAGCTCACCTAACACCGACTTGCGCAGCTAACCAAGGACTTAAAAATACAAGACCACTAGCAAATCAGCTCACCCCAGTAAACCAAACTCCCTCATCAGTTTAACCATGCTATGGCAAAGGTATTCCAGTTTCCCTTGGCTGTAAAGCGAATGCTATAGCGTATATCTTATCTGCCAGCTTCCCATAATTCTAAAATCTTTCCATTAATTACCAGTTTCAGGCTGAAGAGGATGATAAATCCTAAAGCCTCCTTTAAACAAACTCTCCAATCTCCCAACAATATAAAATCCCAAGAGGGAGTGAAGTTTTAGTTAGGGTAAAAATCCCACACTGTCGGATGCACAGGTATCCGGCGCCTTTTGAAGGTTTCTCCACTTCCTACGTAAAACAAAAAAAAACATGATGGCTTCACTCACAAACGCAGTAAAGTGCGAATGCATTATCCAGGAAATTAGTAATCACCGCAAAGCACTACTAGGCTTGAGGAAGAAGTTACTACAATATGCGCGAGGAATAATCCCTCAAAGTACGAAGGAATATCCACTCGAAACAGCTTTGTTATTATGGAGAATCATGACATGTCAATGAAAACAAGTGAAGTTCATCCTACGAGTGCACGAGTGCTGACAATAAAATACATAGAAACAAAGCTAAAAACAATGACGGTACCGCGTGAAAAGCAGTCGTCGTCAATCTCAGAAATTTCTGTACAATCCACTGCATCAAAGTTGTAGCAGAGCACTTCAGCCACACAAGCTAGATTCGCAATACTAGTAGGAAGACCTGATATAATTCTTAGAGGGAGATCTCAAAAAACATCCCAAGCACAAACTTCTTAGGAGGAAAAACCAAAGACAAGGAAACCACCTCCAATTTTAACGCACAACAAAAATATATAAAAGATTGCGCAGAGGACAACAAAGTTGCTATAATAAAAGCCATTATTTCAGCGGAAGGAATTACACTTTTCTCAGAAAACGCCTGCGAGTTTCAGAAAATGCTCAAAAAAATACTCGAGATGGTTAAAGAGACGTACCACAGTTTCCAGCTACCTGAAGAGAAAGAGCTCAAGATTGTTCTATGAGGAATACCTCACTGCCTGGACATAAAAGATATTTAGGAAGACCTGGGTAACAAGGGCATAAAGTAGAATTATTTCAAAGACTGGGTAACAAAAAAAAAACCCTGCCATTGGTGCTAGTGAACACAGAAAGATCTGATGAAGGGAAAAAAATTTCGACCTAAAAGAAGTTAAGAAGGTGAGAATCAGCACTAAACCGAAAACATGAGCAACAAGCATGATTCAGAGCATCGGTTTATGTGCGCCGCTGCTTACGCTTCCCTTGTGTGTTCACAAGCGCCTGTGCACTGTGGCGCTTGTGAACACTGTGAGAAACCTGTGAGCACTGTCATGGCACTGTGAGAAACCATCTGAAGAAAAACCTAAGTGTGGAAATTGTGAAGAAAACACGTAGCTTCGTGTAAAAGGTCCCATAACCATTGAAAGAGCGTAAGAAGAAAGCAGGCGGCAAGATTTTCAAAAATTAGCAAGGAAAGAAAATCTAAACTATGCTAATGCAGCAAAATGATTTGAAAATAACAATGACTACGAATAAACTTCACGAGCTCCTGAAAGAAATGCTTTCTACTCTCCTACTAAATTTGCTTAATGGAAAGTAAATCAGCATTAACAGTAACAACATGGAATGCTAACGGTATTAACAATAAAATACCGTAATTTCAAAGATTTTTAAAAGACCACGATGTAATTGCAATTTTAATTACTGAAACACATTTAAAATCAAAAGAGAAATTCTACATACCATGCTATGCTACAATGAGAAAGACAGATTGGGCAAAGCAGGAAGAGGAGTCGCTATTGTAAGTTGCAAATCACTATGCATTCAAGTAATTGATATCGAGGTCACAGATATGTAAGCAGTCGTAATAGAAGACTCCAATAGAACCAGATTTTAAGGAAATTTTTAAACATGGGCCATGCATTTTAGGAGGAGATTTAAATGCCAAGCACATATCATGGAACTGCAAAAACAACAACTCAGGAAAAGAACTGTTGCTCCAGAAGATGTTCCAGTGGATGACACTTCTATTCCCATTAACAGGAAAAGCTATGGGGAAGTTATAGATATACTCATCACCCACAATACCTCAAAAGAACTACTGATTCAAACAATATTCGATCTCCAATCCGTCCATTGTCCAGTGTTGGCAGAAGTTGATAGATCCATCGCACTCAAAACTTCAAGAACAAAAATCAATTGGCCTGGCCGAGATATACATACAATATGACGGATTTTATAAACACCCCGGTAGGAAATATTACCTCAACTGAAGACATAAACACCGCGATAGAAACAATTTCCAGTGCAATAAACAAGAGCATCAAAAAAAGTAGCATGACAGTAAATATCACAAATCAATGGAATTTTAACAGGCAGGAAAAAAAATTACTGTGTGAGAAGAACAAATAAAAACGTAAGTACGCTAAAATAAGACACCCACACGATTAAACCGGATCAGAGCCTCGGAAACACAAGTAGAAATCACCACAGAAGAAATAAATGAAAACAATCAAAACTTGTGGAAAATTTACACGAGATTGAAGAAAAAGGATTCAGCAAACACATGAATCAGAGTTGTCAATGGCATGCTCCCATTCTATGAACAGAAAGATTCAAACGAAATTGCAAAACAGCTGGCACCACAATTGACAAATGACTTGCCAATGGACGAGGATACAAGAAAAGCGGTCGTTAATTTAATTGCAAACGTGATGCCCAGCCCAGCAGAAATTCACATTCTCGAAAGAGAAGAAATTGCAAATATATAAGTTTAACCCTAGGAAAGCCCCAATACCGAACAACGTTCCAAATGAAGCATTAAAGTTACTTTCTGATGAAGCTATAAATCTTCACAACATTATAAATGCAATAGTACGAACCAACAACTACCCCTGAAAATGGAAAACAGCACACACCATAACCATCCCAAACAAGAACACAAATCCATCAATAATTAATAGTAGGAGATCAGTAAGTTTGATAAGCGGTTTCTCCAAAATTGTAGAAGTACTGATAAACCGAAATGCAATCATGGGCAGAAAGAAAACAAATCATCAGTGCCAAGTTTGTTTTCAGAAGCTCATTGGCGGCAATGCAACAATCAGCTAACCTACACAACGTTATAAAATCAGTCAGGAAATAAGGAAAAACTGTACTTACAACGCTACTCGACGTGGGAAAGCCCTATGAGTTTGTGTAGTGCGATGGCATAGTTTATAAACTTTTCCAAGGACAATGTCCTCTTACAACCACAAAAACAATATCATCGTTTTTTGCCTGCAACATAAACAACGCTATTTCAGAATATGAAAAATCAGAAGAAGGCCTTCCACAGGGCTCTCCAATTTCACCGATCGTGTACAACGTATATGTACATGATATCCCAAAGCTGGAGAAACAAATCAATGTCAAGCTCCTCTAATTTGCAGATGACACCGCTATAGTTACCCAAAACCGAGCTGTCACATACCCACGAAAATCCATGACTAAAAGTCTGGATACGTTAGGAAATTACTTTAAAAAGGGAAAGATAAAAAACAATGAATCTAAAACAGAAGCAACAGAATTTCCAAGAAAGAAAGGCAGCGGGGAGATCCGGGTAAACAACAAGATCATTAAAATCAAACAAAAAGCAACGTATCTGAGAACTAAATTTCACTAGAGGAGAGAGACTACAGTAAACATATTAAATTAAGAAAAGAAGTAGTCTACAGGAACGCTAAAACTCTATTATCTACTGAAGGAAAACACAAAACTTTCAATGAGAAGTAGGAAGAGAATCCGGTAAGGCGCGTTCATTCCATGCCTGATGTACGGCTCAAAGCTCTAGGTCAAAGAACCAGAAAAATACAAAGATATAATCAATACAACCCATAACAAGCTGGTATGCAAAACGGTGGATGGACCATAGTTCATCAGAAATAGAGAATTCAGAGTAGAACTTGAAGCTAAATCCCCCGGGCTGTAAAATGCCCCCTTCCCCCAAAACATATTAAATTGTTACATTACCTCTCCTTCGGTTTATTAGTGCCCCCACCCTCGGAGTAAACCGTCTGGATTCAACCACTGTGAGAGACACTTCATAACTAGAACCCTGTACATAGAACATCAGATACATTTTAGAAGTTCTCCACATTAATTTTTAATTATACTTATTTTATTTCTTCTTGATTGTTATTCGTTTTTATAACATATGTCACACAGGAAAACAATTAACAATAATACAGAATTCTAATAAAAATCTGTTGGATAAGGTAATTTAAAAACATAAAGGAAATGGAAAAATCAAATAACAATAGATTAAAGGAAATATTAATCTTAATTCGTCCACTCAACAAATTTTAACCCTTTTGATTGTATTTGTTTATGATTAGTTTCTACCGCCTCTTTTTTGTGGAGCGTTAATTTATTTTTAACATATGGAGTATATGATCACTTAAATAACACATAGGTGGTCTACATTTCATCCTAGAATATATAAATAACTGAAACAACATATAGATCTAACTCCGTTCAGTAATTCTTAAGCATATGCTGGGTGAAGCATTTGCCTCAAATATAAAAATTCAAGCAACTAATTTGTGTGTGCTATATGTTCGAGCTGTAGCGCTTATTACTTTTTTACACACACGCATACACACAGGTGTCAGTAGTGTTTCAGTCACTACTAAGGTCGATACAAATAAAACTAAATCAAGTCTAGTCAACTGGGTGTATCCAAAGGACGACATCTTCAATTTTTCTGGAATACCATTAATCTTACCCAATGTAGTGACAGCATCAAGAGCTCGAGACTCCTCCATAACGGCCCCCGTCACACATCTCGATCCATCGCTCGCCGTCTCCAACCTCTAACGCGCATGCTTTGTCGACGTTTTTCAACCAGCGTTTTTTAGGCCTACTCACCAATCTTCGCCCTTCCGGTTGTTTTGTGAACAGTTTCCACGTCGCCTAGTCTTCTGGCATAAGCTTGAGATCTCACAGCCACAGAATCCGCGCTTGTTTTACTTCAGTTACCAACGTAGGATCTCCGTAAAGTTCATATATCTAATCGTTCTCTCTGGTACGCCAGACACCCCCATAGCATACCGGACCAAATACACGTCGCAGTATTCAGAATCCTCTCATCGTGTGCGCTCAGCACCCAAGTTTCACTCCTATATATTACTATAGGCCTTATGACACTTCTATAAATCCTCTTTCTGCTTTTCAACGATAGTAATCCAGATTTTAGAAGCTTCTGCAGACTGAAATATGCTTTGTTTCCCGCGTTGATGCAGTCTTTTATTTAAAATTGCGTGTTATTGTTTTCAGTGAAAATGGAGCCAAGATACTTAAATGTAGGTATCCTTTCAAACTGGTGATCCCCTATGGTTTGGTGTCACTGCTTG
Organism: Adranes taylori; assembly: GCA_009867245.2. NCBI lineage: Eukaryota > Metazoa > Arthropoda > Insecta > Coleoptera > Staphylinidae > Adranes > Adranes taylori. Next base: position 3,153 of record WYDF02279698.1, on the reverse strand, counting down.
CGGAACCGTTCAGGACACTAGTATATACTTTGTGTTGCTCTTGTTGACCTGAAATCCTACTTCTTTAGACTCTTCTGCCAGCTGCTGAAAAACTTCTCTAAGTCCCTTTTCTCTTCTAGCGAGTAGGTCCACGTCATCGGCATAAGACAGATACAGCACAGAACGGTTAAACAGAGTTCCTCCGGGGTTCAGTACAATTTTCCTTACAATACACTAGAGAGTGAGGCTGAAGAGGATGCATGAGAGGGCATCCCCTTGGCTTAGGACTCTTGCGATACCAAACTCCATCGACACTTTGCCAACTATTGTAACTTGACCAACTTGACAGCGCTTTAGTTCACTAGCGTCATTCTTATAAGCCTAATCATATTTTGCAGCACACCCAGCGGAGCCAAAGTGTCGTACAAATATGGCCTATCTACACCGTCATAAGCTTGTTTATAGTCTATGAATTACTGATTTACGGTGGTCTTAAATTCATAGCAGTTTTCGAGTGTACACCTGATTGTGAAAATTTGATCAGCAGATTAGTACATGTAACTTCATATGCAGTTGTTCTCCACCGTATTTCAAAATTTCCGCCGGAGTCAGTCCACCAGGTCTCTTGCTATTCTCTCATGCTGCTTATAGCTTCCTTGACTATTAACCCCCCCCCCCTGCTGCTCGTGTTCCCCTTGGGATGCCACATTCACTGGCCTCGTTCGCAGTTTCAGTCAAACAGAAGTAGTCAACCAAACGTCATCAAATTTACTAGGGTCAATGATATGGTTTCCATTACCGTCCCGGATCATTGTGCTCCTTGTCTGGAAACTTGCTTTCTCCTCTTTAATTCTTGCGTATATTTGGCGTATTTCTCTTCTTTATGACATTTCCGTAATCTCTGTTACCTTATTAACTTCCCACTCCCTCTTCTTCTTCCTACACATATGTGCAGCAAATGTCATCGCCACCACAAGCTTGATACTTTGCTATTGAGGCATGTTGCAGCGTCTTCTTTCTTATCTCATTTCTTCGATCTAGAGCTATTCGGCAGTTATCATCCAACCAGCTCTCTCTCCTGTTCTTTAAATCCAGCCGTGGTTTCAGTGGCTACCTTTATGGCATTTTTCAACGTTGACCACTTTACTTCGATATTATCTTCCTCTTCATCTTGCCTTTGCTTCATCTTGTCTTAGTAGTGTCCTGCAATAGCCTTCTGTGGCTATTTCATTTATTCTTAGCTTTTTGACGTTGAATTTCCTGGCTCTGGGGTTATCCCTTAGTCTCAGACGCGAACTTATCTGGCGATATTTCACTCGAATGAGAAAATGTCGGCATGTGCCCCTCCCCCGCCCTGGAGCTGCAAACATCCATAACATCACATCCATGAGGGCCGTTAAGAAGGTCGTGACCAATTTGATTTTTTTAGTAACACTATCGGGCGAAGCCCATGTTACTTTAGGTATTCTTTTGTTGGGGAAGTAGGTGCTTGTCACCATGAGGCGGGTTCCATTGTCATTGGAACGTTAATGTAGACTATGACCGATAAACATCTTCTCTTCCTATGGCGTTTAGATTCCCCAGATTTAATTTCACGTCATGCGCCGGTACAGCATTGTACACACTTTCCAGTTCCTCATAGCTTGAATCCTTGGTTTCGTCTTCGGTTTCCTCTGTAGTTGCGTACACACAAATTAAAGTCACATAGAAAAATTTCTTCTTCACCCGAATACTGCACATACGCTCATTCACCTCTTTGAAATCTTGATTTACAGCATACTTGGCAACTGCAAATGTGGGTCCATATGTTTAGGACGTGTTACCACTGAAGAATAGGGTTTAGGGTAACGGGTTTAGGGTATAGGGTTTAGGGTAATAGGGTTTAGGGTTTAGGGTAGGGCATATGGTACCACTGAGAATAAGGTTGATAATGTTGAGCATACGCTATTCGCCGGAAATGCTTGATCAGAACCGTAGAGAATAGTGGGAGAGACAACACCAGATAATATTATTGAGAAAATTATAAATAATAGAAACCTGGGTAGGACTCCAATGGCGACGTACATACTAAAAACATAGGCAAATAAGAAAAGTTATTGCAACTGTGTATGGCTATCAAATCTGTTGAGCATCAATCCGGGTTGAAAGTTATCCCCGACTTAAAACAAAACCCTAAAACAGCACCACTGCTTTCGCCATTGGCGCTGTTGCTTTCGCTGTGCAATATTTGAGAAATTGATTAATATCCAGAAAAAAAGTCTCATTCTCTTTAAAGTTTATGGAGTTGTATAATAATTTTGTGATAATACTAAATTAGTAATGAAACAAAACTTGTTGAACACATGTATTAAATGGTTTAAATTTGTAACCGCTGGTTACCTTATACACAGAATAAGTCAGGTGGTAATGCAATGCAAGATATACAGTGAGATCAGCCGAGTGAGATCAGCAGGGCCACTTTTAACCCATTGATTCTTAATGCGTTGCAAATTAAATTTCAATTCTCAGTGGGGTATTAAAAATTAATTTTTACAAATATGCTTCATATGTTGCCTCATGCATTTCTCTATAATATATTTTTCAATGAATTCAATGAATAATTTTAATTGTTTTATTATAAATTGTATTAATATTATTAACTTGAAACAATTAATTTCATATAATACATGCGCTATTTATTTCTTTGAAAAGATATAGGAAGTGAACCATGAAGTATCTGCTTTGTGAGAATGGAAATATCTCGTAGCGTCTAGGATTAGTGTCTTAATAGACAATGCACATTGTTAAATAATGTAATCTTTACAGAATTTTATAGAATGCTTTAAAACAAGGAATACTTTTTTACCAAGCTTAAACAATTTTCTGCACAATTCTCTCTACTCCAAGTTTATAAAACAGAGAATAATCTTTTACCGATTTTGTTCAAGACACAAACAATATTGCTTGTCGAAAAAGTGAAGTAATTTTCTGTAAGGCTTAAGACGTAACTCAATTTATTTTTCGTAAATATGAAACGTCCAGAGGACAAAGGAAAAGATTTGGGCATCAGTACAAATAATGCAGGTGGACATGGTGAAAAGAAGATTGTGCTTTACAGATGCGTATATACCGTCTAAGTATATGTATCAAGAGTAATCAGTGGTGTATCAGTGGCTTTTCAAGTCCCATATGTGT
>WYDF02279687.1:0-17234 GCA_009867245.2 Adranes taylori | reverse complement strand
CTAAATTACATCTGATTGTCGCAATCTGTTTCTACAATTTTATTCTAATTAATGAAGACTACCAAACTTAATTAAGACAAATCAGTTTTTATGGTGATAAGGCAACTATTGCTTAAGACAACTATTATAATTAATTTTTGGTTGTGGAGGCAACGATATCTATTCCCCCAATATGTATATACCTTTATTTATCTACTGTTGATTTGAGGTCTATATTGTAGTTCTGAATTATAGAGTTATTTATATTAATAAAGTTGTTCTGTTTTAGAATATTATTAAAGTTTTGAATATATTCTGATTTATGCAATATAATTAGACTATTTTCTTTATCTCCTTTAGTACATAGTAGGTTATTCTTTATTTTATGTTGTATGCTTCTAATAATATATGAATAATCATTTTTGAGCGTTTTGGGATTGTTGTTTTAATTTGTAACAATTTTTGCGCAATTTAGACGTAATAGACTTTGTTTATCTATGGATAGTAAATCAATGATTAATTTTGATGAAATATTATGATCTTTGAAAGTATTGTCATTTGGTTTAAACGGAAGAGCAAATTTTATGGCTGAACTCAATATTTCATTTTCTTTTGTGTTAAATTCTATATTTGCTAAATTTATAAATCTTGGGAAAAAATTGTGTTTTGGAAAACATTATGATTAAAAGTTAGAAATTATGAAAAAAATAATTTTTGCAAGTAACTTTGTTAAATACATATGTTATAAGAAAAGAACACAAATTCATAACCTCACCCCACATCGTTTAGTTAATACAGAAATAACAACACAATATTTTTCAGTCCCATCCATTGGAAACATTTATTTAAATCAAATAATTGTAAAATTTCATTTAAAATTAATAACACTAAAATCTTTTTAGTAAAAATCAAAGATAAAATACCAATCAATAAGAAAAATGCTGTTTACAAACTTAATTGTAACTGTTCTGCTGAATAGATAGGTCAAACTTGTAGACAATTTCAAATATGCATAAAAGAACATATTTAATGCTTAAAATCAGTTAATTTTTCTAATTTTGGTAGTCATTTATTAAAAAACAACCATGATTACAATCCAAATAATTTTTTCTCAGCAATTTAAAAGGTAAAAACCTCAATATTGCAGAAACTCTAGAAATCAGAAATTCAATTAGAAAACTGGGCAATATTAATTTAAATGATTACACGTTTTCATCACACTCTTTATTTTTTGATAACATTCCAATTTTTTATAAAAACAAAAATTTTAATTTAATATATAGTCTTTTTATGTATAAAATTAAAACATTAATAATTTTCTCGTAATAACAAATTCAAACTAGATTATACAAAAAAATTCCAATTCACATATATAAAATATAAAATAAAATGATATTATTATTTTTATAATATTATACAATTTTTATATAATTTTTAAACTTCAAGTAATATTGTTGTAGTTTTGTTCTTCTGGTGATGGTTATTTAACCGAAAACGTTAAAGAATATTTAATTAAATTTATGGATCAGTCTAATGTTTTTTTATTTAATTACAACTGAATATCCACCACATTATCCATACAACATACTTTAGTTAATATTTATTATTATCTTTAAACTAGACCTTCTTTGGAACATTTATTACCTTCTTGGGGCTGTAAAAGTACAAGATTTGTTCCTTAATGATGGTTTATTGAGAAAGTTCACTAAAATATATAAAATATGAAAGTCTTTTTTAACAAATTTGTTTATTTTTATTATAATATATTTATCAGTTCAAATTCATGTATTCACGTGCTTAATTTTACTTTACATTTTCAAATCCACGTCACGTTTATTTTTGGAGAAATTACTACTCCCCAATGTGACTCGGGTAAGAGAGTAAGTATCCTTGTATGGGGTACGTAGCGATTTTCTCCTGCCCTAGATCCTGTTTCATACAATATTTAGAAAATGCGATTCACTTAATATTCACTATAAATTACCTACTACTGAATAACGTTGTGCATAACTTTCCGATTTACTCATAAATTTATCTTGACAGTTAATGGTAGTGGGCAATCATTAGCAACCGAACACTAGAATATTATAAATGGCGTTCGTCATTCCTCAAACTAATTCCCAAATTATTTATAAAACAATTCTAGTTACGTTTTCTGTTAATCCTACCTCACAAACTTAGTTTATAATTATGCAGCGTTATCTTATTAATTCATTTTAATTTATCTTGATAATTAAACTTTTTGTCTGCCGATTTAATTTAATTTATTCGAAGAATCCATACTCAAAAGAATTATTTAATTATTACCAAATACTGTTCACTACTAACTCTCATATTTAATGTTTCAATTTATTTATGATTTAATTTGGAATTAATTCTAATTTAATCTAGAGTTTAAACAAGAAAATTCGCTTTCTGTAGACTGTATGAAGTTTTTATCCCTTTTTTGGCTAGTTAATGTTCCTCCGAGAATTACGTTGATATCTCTCACTACTCTTCCCCCTCCATAGTCAATTGCTATGATTTACTGTATTTTCGGCAATTACCTTTCTTCTATTTATCAAAATTATTTTCGGGCATCATGGATTCATATACAATCAGATGTGCGTTCCTCGCACATCCTAGCGCTGTATCGCATAGAAAGCTTTCACTTATTATGGATTTACTACCAATTAGATTGATTTATTCACACATGCACTGTTAACAGCCCTCTATGCTATCTATTGCTTATAACCACTCCGCGCTGTTCCCTTTTCCTACATATAATTTGCATAATTTACGTCATCAGCGTTGTTTTTTTTTTCTTCTATGAAATAATCCGACGGAAGAAACAATGTTGCTTTTCGATTCCTATACTGAAATTCTATCTTAAGTAAGACTATTTCATGAGTATTTATACTTTATTTCATGAGTATGAAATTCTAAGTGTTAACTGCCATTTGCCTTTCTTACAACTAGTCCGTTCAGCACACAGCATGCTTAAATAATAACAAGCTTTCACAAAATCTAGCCATCCTGACTTATTTACATAATTTTAGAAGTATCACGCGCACAAACTTTCTATCATAAAATTAAATTAAACCGAGGACAATTTCCCTCGTTAGAATATTTTAGTTTTTTGTCATATACTTACTTTTTTGAATCACGTGTTGCAAAGAAGTAAAATTTTGAACGTTTTATGATATCATATTATTTTGCAGCTTGAAGATGGTTTAAATCTTACCGAAAACCTGTAGTGCTATTTTCTATTGTATGTAGTGTTTATTGCGATTACTATTTAGAAGATTATGATAGCATAGAACGCGATTACAGATTGAAGTGCTCAACTTAGGCTGACAATTTATAATATTTTAGCTCCGGAGCCAGTGGCTACAGATCCTTGTAATCCATCACCTTGTGGTCCTAATGCTCAATGCAATAATGGCATTTGCACTTGTGTATCAGAATATCAAGGAGATCCCTACAGAGGTTGTAGACCAGAATGTGTACTTAATAGTGACTGTAATAGGAACCAAGCTTGTATTAGAAGTAAATGCAACGATCCTTGTCCTGGAACTTGCGGTCAAAATGCCGAATGTAATGTTATTAATCATATTCCAATGTGCGCTTGTAGACAAGGATTTAGTGGAAATGCTTTTGTATTTTGTTCATCAATACCTCGTAAGTTGAATATTCTAATTTACGATTATGTAAACAGCATTAATCGATATGAATTTTAGCTCCAGTCAAAACAAATCCATGTAATCCATCACCTTGTGGTCCAAACAGCCAATGTCGTGCAGTGAATGGTCAAGCGGTGTGTTCATGTGTCCCTGGATTTATTGGCACTCCACCAACTTGTAGACCAGAGTGCGTTACCAGCTCGGAATGTCCTTTAAATTTAGCATGTATTAATCAGAAATGTATTGATCCTTGTCCAGGAACATGTGGAGTAAATACAAATTGTCAAGTAATCAATCACAATCCTATATGCAGTTGCTTGCCACGTAATTCTGGTGATCCATTTGTTAGATGTTTACCTATACGTAAGTATTGTATTCTAGTATGCTTTAAATATATATATATATATACATATAATTATTTAATTGTAGCAGAGGAACCTATCGTTATAACACCATTGAACCCTTGTCAACCGTCCCCTTGTGGACCTAACTCCGAATGTCGTGTTGTGGGTGATTCCCCATCATGCATTTGTGGTCCGAATTTTATTGGATCGCCACCAAATTGTAGACCGGAATGTGTTAGTAATTCTGAATGCGCAAATAATTTGGCTTGTATCAATCAGAAATGTGCAGATCCCTGTCCTGGTGCATGCGGACAAAATTCTGAGTGCAGAGTTATTAGTCATACACCGAATTGCGTTTGTCTGCCAGGATATGTTGGAAATCCATTTATCGTATGCAGTTTACAACCTCAGCCAGTTGCTAGCGAGACTATAACACCTTGTACGCCATCCCCATGTGGCGCTAATGCAGTATGTAAAGAACAAAATCGAGCTGGAGCCTGTGCATGTTTACCAGATTATATTGGAAATCCGTATGAAGGATGCAGACCCGAATGTGTATTAAATTCGGATTGTCCTTCTAATAAAGCTTGTATTAATAATAAATGCAAAGATCCGTGTCCAGGAACTTGTGGTCCAAATGCTGATTGTCAAGTCATCAATCATTTGCCATCATGTTCTTGCAGATCGGGTTTTACTGGTGATCCTTTCAGATTTTGCAATCCAATACCTCCAGAACGTAAGAATATCATAAATGGATAAAAACATACATCTTGAACTAATTATATATCTCTTTTAGCTGTTGTACAAGAAACACCACGTGATCCTTGTAATCCTTCACCATGCGGACCAAATAGTCAATGTAAGCAAATCAACGGTCAAGCAGTGTGTTCATGTTTACCAGATTACTTTGGTAGTCCGCCAAGCTGTCGACCCGAATGTACAGTTAGTTCGGAATGTCCATCGGATAGAGCCTGCTTAAATCAGAAATGCATTGATCCGTGTCCTGGAACTTGCGGACTAAATGCTCGATGTCAAGTAATTAATCATAGTCCAATTTGTTCCTGTCAGTCAAGTTTCACTGGAGATCCATTTACTAGGTGCTTTGTCGTACCACGTAAGTAATTATAATTTGAAATAAGGTTGAATAATTTGAAATCATACTAATTATTATTGACTGATTGATATACATGAAAGTATCTATTCTAAGTTTTAATAAATAGTTTTATTCTTCTATATTGTACTTTATTTAAGTATAAAATTCATTAAATGGTTTCTGTCTCTTAATTTTAGCATTATTACAACAACCTGTAACTTCAATAGCAATAAATCCATGTGTACCCTCGCCATGCGGACCAAATTCGCAATGTCGAGATATCGGTGGCGCGCCATCTTGTTCTTGTAATCCTGGCTATTCTGGAAGTCCACCAAATTGCCGCCCAGAATGTACGATCAATTCGGAATGTGCAAGTAATTTGGCATGTATTAGAGAAAAATGCATTGATCCTTGTCCTGGATCGTGTGGAACAAATGCCCACTGTAATGTTATTAATCATACACCGATTTGTACATGCATTGAAGGTTATATTGGAGATCCGTTTACTAGCTGTCGTTTAAAACCACCACCTCGTAAGAATTAAGATATAAGTGTTTAGTGTTTGAAACTACGAAGTCATTAATTAAAATTTTAGCTCCAGAGCCAGTGGCTACAGATCCTTGTAATCCATCGCCTTGTGGACCGAATGCTCAATGTAATAATGGTGTATGTACTTGTCTTCCAGAATATAAAGGAGATCCATACAGAAGTTGTAGGCCCGAATGCGTTTTGAACAGTGATTGTAATAGGGACCAAGCTTGCATTCGAAGTAAATGCACAGATCCTTGTCCTGGAACTTGTGGCCAAAATGCCGAGTGTAATGTCGTAAATCATATACCAATGTGTTCGTGTATGCTTGGTTCTACCGGAAATGCTTTCCTTCTTTGTACCTCCATTCCACGTGAGATTCTACCAAATTTCAATGGACATGTTATATATACTAAATATTGATTACATTTTAGCGCCTGTTAAAACAAATCCTTGTAATCCATCTCCTTGCGGACCCAACAGTCAATGTCGTCAAATCAGTGGTCAAGCGGTATGTTCTTGTGTGCCCGGTTTTGTGGGTACTCCACCTACATGTAGACCTGAATGTGTTACTAGTTCAGAATGTCCTCTAAATCAAGCCTGTGCGAATCAAAAGTGTATTGATCCGTGTCCTGGAACTTGTGGTATTGGAGCTAAATGTCAAGTCGTCAATCATAATCCAATTTGTGGTTGTCTTTCGAGATTCACAGGCGATCCATTTGTTAGATGTCTTCCAATACGTAAGAATATTTTCATACATACAAAATATGACTTATTTAGTAGTGATTTTAAATAAAAATACTTTCCATTGTGCTTTAAATAAAATAAAATGTTTCTTTTCATTTATTTTATTGAAAAAGTTCCTCTTTCAATAAAATAAATGAAAAGAAAATCACTCCCTTTCCATCTACCTCCCTTCCCTCCCTTTAACTCCTCTAACTTATTCCAAGTTTTCTTATTGTCCCTTCTTCTTCGTTTCTTCTACCTTTTCACCTATTTCCTTCTATTTATTTATATCCGAGACTTAACCTCGAATTTTCTCCTATTTCTCTTTCTTCCACTTCCCCAGTTATCCTACACCTATTATTATCCTTCCCCAGTTATTCCAACCTAATTTTATTGACTGGGCTGTAAACGGCAATTATTTCGAGCTCAATAATTGGTGCCTTTTCTACAGTTTCAGTATGGGAAATCGATTGGGACGACCAGATTGTTGAGCCCGAAACAATGTTTGCTTACAATCGAGTGGTTTCTTTTGGCTTTAAAATAGAACGCACTTAATATGCATTACAACATAAAACTAATTGAAGTAATTGTGATTAATTATTTTAAATAATTATTTTGTTTTTACAGAGGAAGAACCTATAGCTGTAGCACCGGCAAATCCTTGCCAACCATCACCTTGTGGCCCAAATGCCGAATGTAGGGTAATTGGTGATTCGCCTTCTTGTACATGTAGTCCGAATTTTATAGGGACACCACCAAATTGTAGACCAGAATGTGTTAGTAACTCGGAATGTGCCAACCATTTGGCTTGCATTAATCAGAAATGCACGGATCCTTGTCCAGGAATTTGCGGTGAAAATGCCGAATGTAGAGTTGTTAGTCATACGCCAAACTGCGTTTGTATACCTGGTTTCGTCGGCAATCCATTTCTATTGTGCAACATTCAACAACAACCGGTTGTTACTGAAACTATAACACCTTGCACACCATCACCATGTGGGGCTAATGCTGTATGTAAAGAACGAAATAGAGCAGGGGCATGTACTTGTTTGCCAGACTACATTGGAAATCCGTATGAAGGTTGTAGACCAGAATGCGTACTGAACTCTGATTGTGCGCCAAATAGAGCTTGTATTAATAATAAATGTAGGGATCCCTGTCCAGGAACTTGTGGACCTAATGCTGATTGTCAAGTTATAAACCATCTACCTTCGTGTACTTGTTTGGGAGGTTTTACTGGAGATCCATTTAGAATTTGTAATCCTATACCACCGCAACGTAAGTACTGTTGATACCGTTTACGATTTTTTTTAATAAATTGATGAATACCTTGCGTAACGTGATAAATTGGTTTGAATAAGTATTCCCGCTATGTAAAACACCGTTATTTGAGCTTCATTTGAATTTCTATGGAATAAATTATAATAAATTATAAAACTTTCCGCACGAGTTTCCATCTTCCCTCAATCTTGCCTTCGATGATAAGTTGTAGCAGGCTATACTTATCGTTTCGGAAGATGTGTCCGAAAAAGGCAGATTTTCTTCTTTTCACGTTTGTGAAAACTTATTTCGTTTTTCTGGCCTGTCGGAGCACTTCGACAGGCCGACAGGTGACGTGACCAGTCCACGGAATCTTTAGGATTCTTCTGTACATCCACATCTCGAATGCTTCTAGTCGGTCCATGGAGGAGATTTTAATCGTCTAGCTGTCGATTCCATGAAACAGCTCGTAACATTTGACGATTTAGCTTTCGGAATACGCTTCACGCTAAACCAATCATGACTTTAATTGCCACCTCCGAATCCCAGTCTTCTGTCAACCAGCATCCAAGGTACTTGATACGCGGTGCTCTCTCAATCGTCTTCCCATCTAGCGTGATTACAACGTTTTCTAAAACCAACACGGAATTAAAAAGTAAAGTTTTTTTTATTTTTCTTACAATATAAATGATCTGCAAGGAAAAATTCGTTAGCTATGAGATCATCATTTTCTTCTTATTGAGAGAATCGTTGTTGTTCCAAAACGATTCATTTATTGGTGCTAATCACAAGTTACATAAGTCACAAATAATATAATATACAAATAATATAATATGATCTATGATGACCAGGACCCCCAGTCCTCAGACGAACCAATCCATGTCAAACCACTCCATGTAAGAGCACTTCTTTAAATTTGGAAATTCTGTATGACAATAAAGCACTTTCTGCAAAAGGAATATCTTGACCGTTGTTTGAAATTCGTTGAAGTCAAGACATATGACTCGTTGGGGCAGACGATTGTAGAATTTAATGGCCCAATAACTGGTACTGTCTTGCGTTATGAATAATCTGTTGCTTGTTAACGCAATATTTGTTTCATATCTAGTGTTGAAACCATGTTTATAACTTTCCAAATTCTTGAACAAGTGACACACATATTTTAGGATGTAGAGAGATGGCAATGTTAAAATTTCTGATTGAATAAATGTTTGCCTACAATCATCACGAAATCCCAGATTTGCAACGATTCTTATTGCTTTTCTTTCAAGATCAAAAATACGGTGTCTGATTAACGAATGCCTCCAAAGCGGTACACCGTAACTGAGATGTCTATGACATATAGCATAGTAATGCTTCAGACACGGTGTCTGCAAGCTTACGTAGAAGAAAGATAGAACTTACAAGTCGCTTAGCTAAGTAATGACCTTGTTCAGACCATAATAGGAACTCTTCTAAGAATACAGTACTGTTAACAGTTGGAATTTCCGGCAAATCCGTTTTTAGGGTAAAAATAAGGTTTCGTACATTTCGTACTATTTACTGTTAGTTTATTTGTGTTGAACCAATCTTCTGCACTGGCTATTATCTCCCTGCTTTGGTACACGCTTCGAATACCGTATCTGATTTTGTCAGAATCGTTGTGTCGTCAGTAAATATAATGGATTCTGCCCCCAACAACAGATCTGGGGAGATAAAAGTTGCCTTAATATAGAGCCCTGGGGTATTCCACGCTCTATATAGTATACTCTATATAGTATATAACATGCTCTATAGCATATAGCATGCTCTATCTAGTATCCTATAGTATACCTGTGATACTTTCCTGACAAACTTCACAAACTGTTCATGGTCCGGTAAGTGGGATTATATCACACTGACGCTTTTACTTTCGACATTGTACTTAGTTTGTTTGTTTATCAGTATCTCATGTGAAACGCAAATCGAATGCTTTGGTTAGATCTAAAAACATTCCCACACAAGTTTCTTTATTATAAGAATTTTCCTATGCAGTTTTCACTAGTTTTAGCAATGCCTCAGTGGTTCCAGAACCTTGCCTGAATCTAAATTGTTCTCTCGCAAACAAGTTGTCATTCTCGAAATGAGAGTATAACTGCTATTTCAAGATTTTTCGATTATTTTTGAAAATGTTGGCACAATGGATATTTTGGTCTGTAAGTGGGTCCCTTTTTATGAGTCGGAGTATCTACTGATTTCTTAAGAATATTTGGAAATATTCCTTCTCGTATGCACTGATTTATTATCAAGGTGAGAGGTTTAATTATTTGAGGTTTAATTATTTGATTAATTACACACCTCACCATGTGTATATTTAGTCCGTAAATATCAGAAGATTTACTTAGTTTAACATCATATATTGCACTGCGCACATCGTTTATTGATGCCTCCCTGAATTTTAACGGGGGACATATACATGTCTCATCTATAAATTCCAACGGTCATTTGTTAGTGGTCGGTCGTGAGTCTGTGCATTAATTCGTTTGTGATATTGGCAAAGAAACTATTGATTTCGTTGACATCTATATTGCAAGAGTCTAATGTGCTTCTTTTAGAATTTATTACGTGCCACATAGATCTTATTTGATTACTTTAATTTTGATGACTTGAGTATTTGTAATTAGTTTAGCATTTTTTATAGTTCCAACTGTATGCTAGAAACAAAATATTATTATTAAACAAAATATTAGGTTATCATTATGTTTCCCCTTCCATACGATTTTCTTAGCTGCTCTAAAGGCCTATAACGATTTTTTAAGTATGTCTAAAGCAATTTCAAATAATACGAAAATTGTTATTTATTGTGGAAATATACTTTTGTAATATAATAAATATTCATTAAATATAAACAAATGTAAATATTATACGTACCATAAGGTCACGATATTATTTACATTATCGTAGTTTTCTTCGGTTTTCATAACCACCATTTCATTTCTTATGGTACTCCTGGAAGTGTTCTACACTGCACAGTCCTGGTTTGTCGTAGCATCCCATGCAATATTTCCCGATATCTACATTTCGGGTAGCATACTCTACATCTCTTCTTCGGGTGTGTATTGCTACTGCCTGGTATAGGTTCTATGGGAACTAATGCATGGACCACATCTTCAACTTTTCTTTTTAGACCTGCACGAGGATTTGCTAGTAATGATTTTTTGTCGATTTGAAACTGCTTCGAAATTATGTGTTTCCAACATCTTTTTCAACGAGGACTTTTTGAACGTGATCTTTGAATCAGCCACATTTTTTTTTATAAACCAAGAGACTGTTTAGAACCATTCTCATCAACAAATGCAAACCCAGCTTCTTGAAGGGTGCATGGGATTTGCTGCTAGGATCAAAGGGTTCGAGTTCCTTGCCAATGTTATCCACTCCTTCCATATATTCGTTGTAGTTTTCAATAACGGCTTCTTGTAGACAACCCTATTCTTCCGAAATAGGTTTTGTCTTTCTCCAAAAAATCGACACATATTACGAGACTTTTTCTGTCTTAACAGTGAGCAATTGAGGAGTTGTCGTTTATAATAAAGACAGTATCATACAATGACGCCAACAATGTAGTCCTCGTTAACAAACATAATGGTCCCATGGCGACAGGGCTGGCGTCATCGTAAGGAACAGGTTAAGGAACCAAAGAGAGATGTACAGTTAGATCATTGGAATGTGGATTAGTGGATTCAATGAATAGTTAAACTTGTAGCTGAGATAAAAACCTTTCGTAATAAAGGCTCAGTTTATTAACTTAGATGAGATGAAGATGAGCTGTAACTTGTCTGTCTATAAGACTGGTCGTTAGAAGTTCATTAGTTAACCAAATTTTTATAACATTTTTGCTGACAACTCCATTCCTACATATAAAATGAGTACGTGCTTAAGATTCGTATCTCTTGGAAAGAACATAAAAATCTTGAGGTTGAAGTGTCTTAACATGAAAATGTCTTGAGAAAATAAATATTCTCTCCGATTTATGCTCTTCCGACAGTTTTTCTTACCAAAGTTGTATTAGATGTACTTCTGCTTGAAATTTAGTTATTGTACTACCATTGTTAGCGTTCTCGATTTATTATTTTGGAAAATAAACGTTCCAAAGGTACTATCATCACATTGTTACAATGTTTGCTACCAATATTCAGTTGGCGAAACTCAACTGTCTTGTTTCTTATGCGCCGAACAAAATAAAGAAGTACGTAATCTGTATAGTTGAGAAGCCTTACTTGTAAATATCTTCCTTCAAATCATATGGAAATCATTTACCATTTTTAGTATCAACATGTTATAGAGGCGTCCATAAAATCTGCAGGTGCTTATATATTTCCAACATCCCTTTACATTACGCGAAGAAATCACAAAGGACGTTCGGACATATAGACTGTATTCGTATTAAATTAATGTCTATTGCTGATAGATTTCGTAAAATTAATTATTGTGTAATTATTTAATTGTTTTATTCACTTGTCTCTTTTTCATTTAAAGCTGTTCAGCCCATAACAAACATTAGAACTTTACTTTTGGATTCTGTGTGTGTTTTATCTTTTATGTATCATATACGTATGTAATACATGTAAGTATATGAAAGATATAGATTCCTGTTTTTGACTTTTTGAATTTTACTTTAGTACAACTCTTGTATTCACATCATTGAAATCCGTTTATATTATTTCAATGAGGAACAATTTACCACAACTAAAAAAAAATATTGGAAAAAAAATTTAAAAGGTCATATTTCTGCTAGACTACTTGACCAATTGGAATAAAATTGAGTGCACACGATGTTTACGCCCACATTTTTTTTATTTATTTCTTTCTATATCCTATATGATGAAAGTACGCCATTTTTAATTTAGTTAAAAATTTTGTTTTTACGATAAAGGCTGAAGTTCTGCACACTCTTTGTATTGTGCATCTAATGAAATTAGTCATATTTCTCTATATCCATCAAAACGCCATGTTGTATATCGCAGAAACTATAAAAGATAAGACATTTAAATAAACTTTATTGCATAGATTACCTAAAGCTCATTTAGTTTTATTTGAAACACTTTTCTACATTCTACGGGGTGTTCTTTTTACACAAATTTTGAACCCATTTTCTCGAAAACATATAATTTTTTTTTTCATATTTGCGTCGAAAAATTCCTTTAATACTAAAGCGATTTAGCTCGAATTAAATTTTGGAAAAATGAGGCATGAGGAACATATATAAGACTAACGGACCTCAATTTTGCCAATGTGAATAACTGAATACCGATTTTGCATAATAAAAAATTTCAAATAACTTTTTAATAAGACTCTGTATATTTTTATATGCTTTCATAACCCTTTTAATTTTCTTTAAAATAATATCAAACATGAGGGGTTTAAATTTAATATTCGAAAGATAACGGCCAAAAAGATAGCTTTATGACATTTAATAGATCTACGAAACGGTACTTGCACAACTTAATAAATGGGTTAACAGTGACGGATCCAAGGCTGGAAAATAAATTTGGAGATGGGGTGGCAATCCGGTTAACGAATTTTTTTTTATCTAAAAACTTCCGCGCCTTCTATAAAAATTTTGCTACTTTTTCTTCATGTTTCTTTAGTGATCATTTCTTTGTTTTTTTTTCAACTAAGACCATCAGTGCATTGGTAAGTAGAGAATAACTTACCTGTGTAGACAATAACTCACCACTTGCTTTATTGTTTAAAGTTGGCAACAAATGTGTAATTATGTGTAAAATTTATCAAAAGATAAATTTTACATAACAACATAACATAACAACATATTCATAACAACATTATACAAGGTATTCATAAATTCTAATTTATTTAACATCAGTACTGAAATACAATACTTCCTGTTTCACTATTAGACCCTATACTAAAATTTTATCCATTAAATGTACTATCTTATTTATAGCTGTTAAAGTTGATCAACCTATCAATCCTTGTCAACCATCACCGTGCGGTCCAAACAGTCAATGCAAAGACATTAACAGCCAAGCAGTATGTTCATGTTTACCGGATTATCAAGGTACTCCACCAAATTGTAGACCAGAATGTACGCTGAGTTCCGAATGTCCATTGAATAGAGCATGCGTAAATCAGAAATGCGTGGATCCTTGTCCTGGAACTTGCGGCTTGAACGCTAAGTGTATCGTTAATAATCATAGTCCAATATGTTCTTGTCAAATTGGTTTCACAGGGGATCCATTTGTTAGATGTACACCAATACCACGTAAGTTTCATAATTATTTGTAATAAAAAATTCTTTTTTAAAATTAACCGTAACAATACCGTATCCACAAACCCCGACGAAACTCGTGCTGCCTTGAATGTTTATTTTATTGAGAAAATCATAATTCGCTGATCGGTATTGTTTCTAACAATTTGGCTATCGAAGACAAAAAGTTAAGACTCGGCGAAATCTGAAATACCCTTTTTATATGATGGAATAACATAAGTTTTCTTTTAACACAGCGTGAATACTGCTAGTAGAAAAAGAGACATTATATTTCAAGAGCTCCACTTTAGATGCAACGTGTTGAAAGAAAGTTTGAAAAAAAGTTGCAATCCAATGCACTAGTGGAGCTGAAATTGACAGCAGTGCTGAATAACTTTCATCTGTGGGAACTTCTGGAAATAAATATTGCTCGAGTATTTTGACATAATAATACAAAGAATCATAATCAATATTCAGAGAGTTACTAATATTAACAATTTAATTGTTAAATACGTCGAAAGCTTCTTTTGTATCAAGGATTTATTGTGAGATTTTTTAATAGTTTGAAAAGATTGTTTTTTCCTTAATTTACTTTAGAGCGAATTTATAATATCTTACACAGTCTCGCTCGCGACGCTGCTAATGGAGAGTCAAGCGATGTCACAAATAGCGCAAACTAAATTATTACAGAATATAATAACCTCCGGAAATATATAAATCTCGAGCGCCAGGTCATTTTAACGTGAGACCGCACTTAGGAACCAATCTTCGTTCCGCGGCGTTAGTGGACTCGCTACAGACAATCACAAAGCATTGACAATGTAATAACTCCACAGAGCGTGGAGTTATTACATTTGAAAATGTGTTCGAGGTTCTCATAGATACCTCAACTCCAGTTACGGGTTAATTCTCCTACTTCGATCAATCTTTAAATACAATAGCAATAAAGAAGTTTGTTTTAACTTGCTAATAGCAATAATATTAAATTTTAGCGCATCCTGTTGCTGTAGTTAACGAACCCCCTAGAAATCCTTGTGTACCATCACCATGCGGACCATTTTCACAATGTAGGGATATTGGTGGATCACCGTCATGCACATGTAATCCGGGATATATTGGTAGTCCACCAATGTGTAGACCTGAATGTACTATCAATCCAGAATGTGCGAGTAATTTAGCATGTATTAGGGAAAAATGTGTGGACCCTTGTCCTGGATCGTGTGGAACAAATGCTCAATGCAATGTAATTAATCATACACCGATTTGTACATGCATCGATGGCTATGTTGGAGATCCGTTTACGAATTGCCGAATTAAACCTCCACCACGTAAGACTAAACGAATTATTTTATGTTTATCAAGACTTGACATTAATTATTATTTTAGCTCCTGAACCAGTTGCAACAGATCCTTGTAATCCATCACCGTGTGGACCCAATGCTCTATGTAATGATGGTGTATGCACTTGTTTACCAGACTATCAAGGTGATCCTTACAGGGGATGTAGACCAGAATGTGTACTTAATAGTGATTGTAATAGAAATCAAGCTTGTATCAGAAGTAAATGTAAAGATCCTTGTCCTGGTACATGTGGCCAAAATGCTGAATGTAATGTGGTTAATCACATTCCAATGTGTGCTTGTTTGCAAAGATTTACTGGAAATGCTTTTGTACTTTGTTCACCAACTCCTCGTAAGTAAAATATGACTACTCGCAAGTTTTTAAAATCAGATTCATATACGATTCCTAGTCAATATTTATTATTTGTTAATCGATTTTATTTGCATGCAGATTTATATATTCTTTGTTTGTTTTAGTATCAACCCGTTTTATTGCATCTGTTTATTAAGTAAAAAAATGCATTTGTTTATTAATATCTGATTAGATTTATTTGTATAGAAATAATTTCTTTGCGATTGTATTGAACGTAAATAATTTTATCATTCAATCTGATTTCAGCACCTATTAAAGTAAATCCATGCAATCCATCACCATGCGGCCCTAATAGCCAATGTCGTGAGGTAAACGGCCAGGCAGTTTGTTCGTGCGCGCCTGGTTTTATTGGTAGTCCTCCAATATGTCGGCCAGAATGTGTAACAAGTTCGGAATGTCCATTAAGCCAAGCGTGTGTTAATCAGAAATGTATAGATCCATGTCCAGGAACATGTGGATTAAATACGAATTGTCAAGTTATTAATCATAATCCAATTTGTAGTTGTTTACCACGATATACTGGCGATCCATTTGTTAGATGTTTACCAATACGTAAGAAATTTTTATTTTGCATTAATTTAACTATAATTTAAGCATTGCTGCCTTTTTTCTGAAATTATTTTTTACTTGTCCAAAATCCCTTATTCAGTCAGATAATAATTTGAAATATTAATAACAAAAATATAGCAACATTTACTGCATTCTTATCGCCTGTAATGTCATCTTTAATATTTTTAGTAGATTATCGAAAGATTTTATCGACACTGAAGTAGTTAAAAAATTTAATCATTTCTGAGACTCTGAGACTGGGATATAGAGTAACGTATAATCTTAAAGCAAGTCTGCTTTTTAGAATTGCTGGAACTCAATATGTTTTTCCTCTTCTACTACGTCTTAGTTTTCTGTATGCAATCCACAAACAAATAGGGTCTTCTGTACACCTAGCACGCAATAATTTCAGTTTATAAAACATGTGACAAACTCCCACTCGCGACTCTGCTAATGGAAAACCTTAGCGACTGTCACCGATGGGGCAATGAAATATCTTAATTAATAACCAGTGGCTTACTGAAGGCACATGTAGCTTCTAGTTTGGGAGTAAACCAGTAGTCCTCGTTCTTGTGGCCAGCTGTAATAAACTTAATGGAAATGCGTTAACCGGCTACTGTTGCTGATAGGACTGCTGGTGCTGGTTCTAAAGTTGGCTGTGGTTGTAGCTAGATGTATATTCGGCACTGGAGCTTGCTGCTGGCGAACACTGATGTTGGCTGCTAGTTCGAGCTCTCGGAATCTGGAACGGTCAGGAATTCAATTTATATCCTTCAAAATCTCGCTTTCATAGACAGAAATCCTCACTCAAATTTCACTCTGCGGTACGAGTCATATTGAGTCCTCTACTCATTATTTTACGACGCGACACGGTTCGCCCATTGATTCAATGTACCAATGTTATTTACATTCTATATATTATTATAAATAATAATACGTCATCCTATTAGTCTTTAGCAGTGAAGCGCCACTCGTGTACAAATTACACATACGCATACATCACTCACTGCTGTAACAAGTACTTATCGCGTTAAGTCAATGCAAACAGATAGGCGGCTAAATCTACCTCTAAGTATGATATTGCTAAATGCATTGAATTATAACAGAAATTATCTTTTATTTATCAACGACAATAATACTATTTACTTGTTTAT